>SNQJ01S0095779.1:0-12892 GCA_010110895.2 Picea sitchensis
AACTTAGCTTCCATTGAATCCATCTTAGTATCCAACTTAGCTTCCATTGAATCCATCTTAGTATCCAACTTAGCTTCCATTGAATGCATCTTAGTATCCAACTTAGCTTCCATTGAATCCATCTTAGCTTCCATTGAATCCATATTATTTTGTAGTTCATTTATGTCCCTACACATTTATTCACTTTCATCAATAGTCCAAGTAGGATTTTTGGGAGGCTTATTTGGTGTAGAAGTTCCCTTTTTGGGCGACATGTTGGCCAAGTATCACTTTTGAACCTTGATTTTGAGGTGGTTCTTCTAGACAATATTTATTCTATTGTATCTCCCACTTTTTGGCCCTTATAGGTATAAAACTTTCTCTTATGTATTTCTCTGATATTTCTTCTCTGCAATGCCACAGGTCAGATCAAAATTGGAAGTGCCAAGTGGAATTTACGGTAACTTCCCCACAACTTGCCGATTTTTGGCCTTTCCAGGAGATCTCACTTGTATAGTGTGCCCCGCACAAAATAATTGATATAAAATTATGTAACTTGTACCTAAAATAATACAGACTGTCCAAAATACATTGCAACTAGTCCCATGCAATTTGGATACTCTAGGAAGAAGTTATGATTGTTTTTCCTGGAACACCTTCTTGAGACTAGTCAATAGGGCTAGTCAGATACCCTATCTTACACAGGGTGTATCTTCAAATTTAATATGACATAGAAGAGGAAATGTTTACCACATCTACACTACTAATTTATGTAAATGGCCTCCAGATTTTAGGGTCTGAAATGTTACAAAAACATTTTTATAGTGAAAATTCCGCAATGATGCATTTCAGGATAATTCCAGAACCCTATCTTGTACAGGCTGTATCTCCGAAATTATAAGGCCTCAGGAGATGAATTTTGAACCCAACGTACCTTGATCTGTCTTATAAATACCCTCCAATATGTTCCTTCTGAAACGTTGTATAAAAAATGTTATAGAAAAAACTCCACGGTGTCTCATATGTAGCAGCGAAATCCCAAGACCTTAAGCTCTGATACCATATGTTAAGAGCCAAACATCAATATAGCATAGAAAAACCTTAGGAAATGTACTCAATGCCTTGAAAAAGAGATAATTTCAGATAATAAGCCTCTTCGAGGGGGCAACCTCCTTTTACCCCACTTAAATGTTCAAGTACAAGATGATTCAAAATGAAAATGTCTCCTTGGTATATATAGGGGACTAGGAGGTATAATTACAACTAATGGCCTAAAGCTAAAATAAATAAAATAACATTACTAATCTAAATTAAAACTAATGGCCTAAAGCCGACATAAATAAAATAACATTACTAATCTAATATGCCCCAATTAAGGGGTAATGAGCCAATATTAGGGATTAACAGTTGTATTCGCCTGATCTTCGGTAGTGGCCTCTGTTGTAACTAGTTTAACCTCTAATGCCTTGATCGAACGATTTTTTCGCTTCAGCTGATCCTTTAGGGTCCCAACTAAATATTGGTTTTCCATAGTGAAAGCTCCCAATGTTCTTTCTATTTGCGTTGCAAATTCTTCATTTTTCATAGTTCTCCCATTGGTTATAATTTAAAGTTTTTTAGATACAGTACCTGCCTCTTGGTAAAGTTCTTGTCTCACGATAGCCTTTCTCTTCTTATCGAAGAAGAAGTCATTTGGAGGTATTTCTTCCACTATTATGGGTGTTAATTCTTCACCAAAAATCCAACCTACATTTGGTATTCCCTTTGTGGATTGCAGGGGGGTAATAGAAACGATGGGATTGTTGACCTGTTTAGATGATTTCCCTCGAGTAATGATTGAGGTTGGCTTGCTTGGAGGATTTCAAGTCTTGGCTTCCCGTTTCGGACCCCCAGTTTTCTCCTTCTTGTCCTGGTGTTCTTCTTGGATGGGTACTGAATCTTTGGAGCCTTCGGCCTCTGTTTGCTGCACCTCTCCGATCGTTGGATTCTTACCCCTTAATACTGGGAGAAGGAAACTTTGCCTATGTTCTTGGAATTTGAAAACATCGGCCCTCTCTTTGGGAGACATGGCTTTTATCCGAGCCAAAACCTCGGCATAAGATCTCGCGCCTCAGAAAATATCATCATGAGGTGAATTCTCGTGCTCAAATATTTTAAGGCCTAAAATATCCAGGTGATTGCTCACGACCCTGTGTGGGTCATGTTTCTTGAATTCAATGTGGACCAATTTTATATCTTCTAAGGAAGCTTCCTCGACCTTTGCATGCCCAAAATCTAATAAAGAATAGGTATTTAAATGAATGGGGAAAGGTGGCCATACATTCTTTGAAAATCCTTTCAACTCTTTACTTATGCCACCAATCACAGTTTTCCTAGTGATCGCGCGACAAGCTAACCTATCGGGTATAAACAATGGTAGAGAATGTGGAGGGAAAGAAGTGCCAAAAACCCTGATGTATGAAAATTCTTCCTCCATGTACTAGTCGGCCACCCTACTCAATTTTTCCGCGATGCTATCAGAGATCCTGGGCAATGGATTACCGAAGATGGTGACATGCATCAGTACCATTACCCCATTGAAGATTTTGTATACGAAATATGAGGCCTTATCCTCCCAAATATTTGAATGGTAGACATGGATAGGCTCAACATCCGATGGAGCCCAGCTCCAACTCATTAAGGGAAAAGGCGTCATAGAACCCACGTCGTCCATGATGTACGCGAACATACAAAATGAAGCGGCCTTCCTGCTCACCTGCTGCATCCGATATTCTGTAATTCGACAAGTCATACTATCTAACAATAGTTTAGCCCAGTCGAAGGAACAAACTTCTGTGACTGTATGCATCAGAGACACCCATGGGAAGAAACAATGTGTGGTGTCTTCCCTACTATACAATCTACAGGTCATCATTGATATGTATTTGAACTGTGGCTCCAAAGAAGATATGGAATAAACTCCATTTCTATCTTCCCTGGACTTTGCAGGGTGTGAGACCCAATCCTTGATCAAATCTGATAAGCATTTTCCATATTTCTCGCATTCCTTTTGTTTAAAATCCTCCAGAAACTTAGCATTGTATGTAAAGTTTAACGTGGGTGGCAGCTTGTACATAACATGTAAGTTTTCTGGTCTAAAGGTCCCAACAATGACCTTCTTCTCGCTGATGATGGTTCTGGTTGGGATATCTACATGATCTAGTGCCCATCGAATCTTGTCATAGTAAGGCAGAAGACGTGGCCTGGCCGCTACTTTGTGCATCTCTTCTTGGACGACGATCTTGTATTTGGTGGTCAAGTCGTCTTTCTCATTGTCACTGGAATCATCTGAACAGTTCATCAAATCGGATTGCAGAACCTTGGAAATGTATGACCAGGTTCATATAGAATCAACTCTTCGTGGTGAAGTATCAAAAACATTATTAGAGCCTTGTCCTGAAATCTCAACACCTACCTTGGATGGTTTTCGCAGGGCCATGACAGAGGATTGTGACTTAGCTCTCCTGTAATAAAAATGCATATACATACATAAGTCATCTTGCTGAGAAAACTTCTTTGAGCATGATAGAAATGAGCTTTATGAATAGAACATAAAGAAAAATATCTATATATTCGACCATTTAAAACCTCAACGTCCTTATGAACAGAACGGTCAAATCATTTTTAGAGACAAATTTAGAAATAAAAACCATATCCTTACTTGTTGCTTCGCCTCATTTCCAATTAATGCCATAAAGTTCGACGGTTCGTGACACAAGTTGGTGCAAGGAAAATTTAAATTTACCTCGTAGACTGTGCATATTATTATTTGTGTTGAACACTGATTAAGTTGGCTTAGCTTCTTTAATTAAGCTTTCTTAAACATTAATCAACCTTTCAGCATTCGTAGTATTGAGAGTTTTCACTCTAACCTTTCGAGCCTATAAAACCCAAGATCGCGATGATTAGATTTAGTTAAGCACAAACGTAAACAAGATTAAGTGTTTAATTAATTGTGTTTTAATTTATATCGCGACTTCGTGACTTGGGGATTTGAAGGTATAGTTTTTGGGAGGAGCGTATGCCGAGTCGCGAAATCCCGACAGACTTTAACCATCATCAAAACTAATCACCCTGAACACTAACCTAGGTTACTTAAGTAAAAGTCTTCGCGGCTTCACCTATCGGAGTTACGACGGTAATGTTTTTGGAGAGAGTGAACACTGAGACGCAAAATATTGACAACACTTTACTGGGGTTTAAAGAATTTTACTCTCAACTTTAACCTGAGGTAATCTTTTAAAAACTTTTCGCGACCTCGCACATCAGGGCTTGTAAATATTGTGACTTGTAACTCCTGAAGCGTGATATCTCGAGGTTCAAAAAGAAAAAAAATTCGTTTAATCGATAAAAGGTGGTGACTTATGAAACATAACATCCTTCGCTTATTTCACATGTCGGGACTACTGAAATTGTTTAGTTGGTAAATGTCACGAAGAAAAAAAGAACTTAAAGACCAACATTTGACTTTAAAAATTACATTTAAACCAGTTGAAAAAGGTGGCTCCAACCTAGGCTCCAACTAGGGATCCCATATTCCTACAAGACATGAAGAAAAGTAGACCATGTGCATGTATTGGGTAAATGGAGTCAATGGCTTTACCAATGAAATTGTTCCTAGGAAAAGGATACAGAGGGAAAAAAATATTTCGTCTTTTACTTGTGAAAATCTTTTCAAAACTCGAATATGTTTCACACCTAGCTGCAGTCCCTTTCACAACTTTCTCTTTCTCTTTACTGAATTTAGGTTTGCATTAGGAAAATCAAGACAGTCTTAGGAAATCCAACATATCTTGTGGCTTTTGGTTTGCATCAAATGAAGTTTATTACATGTTTTTAATCGGGGAGCCCTGTCTGAACTTAGGATGTAGATCCGGTTTTGAGAACAATTGGTTACTAGAGCAGAGTGAGATTCACGTATAACAACTTTACAGATATCTCAGATATTGCTTCACTGCCAGTGGGCCTGTTCAGTACCCCGGTGAAGTTATCTGGCCCTTTTTACTGAATTTCCTTTCACCACTTTGAAATATATTGATGCATTTAAATGTTGAGACGAGGGAAATCATTTCAAAATTTCCTTTGATTGTCTTTTTGGACTAGATGAACAATTAAATATGACTTTCCTTTCACCATCTGTCCTATAATTTACTTTTTAGAACATGAAGTGAGGGCAATCAGTTTGTATGAGGGGTGATATCTGTGTAATATTTTGCAATGGAGGTTTGTCAACTTACTTTGATTACTTAGTACCAATCCTCTCTTAACTTTCACCACACCTTAGCCTGCAGGGAAAAGGGTAAAAAATTATTTCTAGGGGTCTTCCTTCGAGAAAGCCTCAATCTTTCAAAACTGTTGAAAAACCTAGAATAGTCAAGATTAACCTATGCATCACTTTGTTTAGTAAGAGACTGAGGAGTTGTGAAGACCAACTTACTTTCCAAAATCTACTTTGCAGCTTTCAAAGTTAACACGTCATCTCTTCTTCCAATGTATGCAAACCCGGGAAGATGTTTGGCTTTTCATGAAGGTAAATCTAGGAACAGAAAGAAGGGTGACGGATAGAGATCAGTAAACTGAAAGACAAGGGTTGAAAATTAAAATTGAATCTTGAAATCCCTTTTTGGAGAGGCTTTATTTTCTCTGCTTACTTTAACTACCTCCTATCTTTGTTTTAAGTGAAAATTCTTAGGACCCATAGTGAGTAGTTGTTATTTTTTAATAAACATTCAAGTGAAACCATTATATTCATGAGACCATTGCGGAGTTCTTAAAATCTTTGTTAGAACAATAAAATTCTCAGGAATTCATACCTTTACCTTACCATTTTATAATAATAGAAAACCTTTTCTATCACCTGTTTTGGAAAGTTTATTTTCCGATATAGGACCTTCTAATTACCCTTTTTGCTCGTTTGGGATGCAAACAAGAATCCTGAAAGGGAAAAATGCGAAAAGTATTAGGGAATCCTGAAAGGGAAAATGCGAAAAGTATTAGGTATGTATATATATATATATAGACATTTTTCAATTGAAAATTCAGATTTCTATTTCTACAAAAATCATTGACTTGATTAATTATTGGTGAAAGTGCACTTACCAAAAAAGAAATTATGCGAGAAAGGGAAAACACAAACCGTATATTACATATAATGGGAATTTTTTGGGAACCAGTTATTGCATATAATGTTTTAAATAACGCCCGTTGACAGGGGCATTGAAAATTTTACCATCCAGATTTTCTAATAGAAATGAATTCTTTCCTTCGGGAGCTGCGACTCTAAATGGTCCATACCAAATATGATCAAATTTACCGTGTTTCACTGAGTATTCCTTCCTAGCATCCCATCTCAAGACCAAATTTCTCGGTAGAAACTCTCTGTATTTTTCCTTATGATCAAATAACACTTTCATATCATCTTGGTATTTCTGCAACCTTTCGTTTACTTCGACCCTGTGTTGTTGCATTTCAATTAGCTGATTTATCCTTCTGGTAACATGATTCAGTTCTTCTTTCTCATATTTCCATAATTTCATCATGGGGAGTGCTAGATTTATTGGTAATACCACATCGGTCCTATACACCATTTGGAAAGGCGAGGTGATGATATATTTTTTCGTGCCTATCTGATTCGCCCATAAGGCGTATTTCAAATGCACATGCCAATTTTTTTTATTAACATCCAACACTTTCTTAATTACATTTATCAGAATCTTGTTTGAAGACTCGGCTAGTCCATTTCCTTAGGGATAATAAGCTGTGGAATGACCGAGTACGATATTGTATTTCTGGAAAAAGCTGATCATAGCCATAGATTTTAAATCCTGGGTGTTATCTGTGACTATTTTTCGGGGGCAGCCGAATCTAGACAAAATGTTGTCTTCCAAGATGTCTATTACCACTGAATCTATTGCCCTTCTAGTTGGAATAGCCTCCACCCATTTAGTGAAGTAATCTATGGCAGTCAGGATCCATTTGTGTTGAGCGCTAGAATGGGGGTTGATTTCGCCTATAAAATCTAGTCCCCATTGCTGGAAAGGGGCATCCGTTTTGACCGACACCAATGGTAGCGCTGGGATTTTATGCTTGCCTGTGAACACTTGACATGGGTTACAAGCTTTGACTTTGGAATTTACATCTGAGAAAAGTTTTGGCCAATAATACCCTGCCCTCAGGATCTTATAAGCTATTGCCCTCCAAGCGTGGTGTCCCCCACAAACTCTTTCATGAAATTATCTTATCACCCTCTCTGTTTCTAATTTGACTAAACAGACCAACAGGAAACCTAGTGGGTCCTTCCAATATAATTTATTATCGTATATACAGTATTTGACCGCATGTAATTTTAGTGTTCTGGCTTTGGATGGGGGGTAAACCACTCAGGCATTTCAATGTCATCAGATATGACACTATGTTTTTGTTCCAGTCTGATGAGACAAACTTCTCTTCAATTCTGATTGTTCTTGTTGGCTCATCAAACTCGTTCATGTCCACACCTTCTTCATATCCCTATAGGTCATTTATATTGAGAGCTATGAAATTTTATTCTGCTAAGAGTTTGGCCAAACCTTGTCCGTTTACCAATTTCGTTGGTTTTATTTCCAGGTCGAATTCTTGAATTTTGGCAAGCCATCGTCCCCTTTTTCCATCACTGTCAGATTGAACCAAAATATCCTTTACAGAACTGGTAGGTACATATGCGATTATCTTGGAATGCAACACATAGGTTATGAATTATTTCAACGCTTTCACCATAGCATACACTTGCTTTTCCATTATATCGTATTTAAGATCTGCGTCTCTGAGACTCTTTCTAAAAAAATCTATCGATTGTTCGAAACCTTCTTCATTTTTTTGGAGGAGTACAACAGTGATTGTGTGTTTGGAGGCGAACGAGAAAATAAGAAAATATTTTTGATAATCAGGGCTTGCCAGTACAGGTTCCTCACTTATGACTCTCTTGATGTGTGTAAATTCCACTTTAGCTTCTTCTATCCATTTCACTTTGTCATTTTTCTTTAGCATATCTGTAATCAATTTCACGATTTCAGCAAAGTTCAAAATAAACTCCTCAAAAAATTTATTTTTCCTAAAAATGACTGAATTTCTTTTACATTCCTAGGAATATTTATAGTATCTATAGCCTCAACTCTTTTAGGATCGATTTTAATACCGTCTCGAGACACAATATGGCCCAAGAGTTTACCTTCTTGCATGGAGAAGTGGGATTTTTTTGGATTCAAAGACAGACTAAACTTATGCCATTTCTCAAACGTCTGCTTGAGATGTACCAGATGATCTTCATTAGATTTAGAAAAAAAAGTTAGATCATCAAGATAAATGACCACAAATTTATCCCTCTCGCCAATGAAAGAAATGTCCATAGCACATTGGAAGGTAGTGCCTACATTCATTAAACCAAAAGACATTTTATCATACATAAAAGTACCCCAAGGGGTAGTGAAAGTTGTTTTCTCTTTATCTAGTTCACTTACGGTGATTTGATTATATCCAAAGAACCTGTCGATCATCGACATCCTGTTTTCCCCAACTACCTTTTCTAAAACATGATCCATTTTGGGTAGAGGGTAGTTATCTTTGAGGGAGGACTTATTCAGATTTCTAAAGTCCACACACAGTCTGATCTCCCGACTCTTCTTTCTGACCGGGACTAGGTTTGCTACCCAATCAGAGTATCTCATAGGTACTATTATTTTTGCATCCAAGAGATTTTTAACTTCCTTTTAGACCACATGCAATAAAATATGGTTGATCTGGCTAAGTTTTTTTCGAAAGGGTTTGACACCAGGTTTTAGAGGTATCTTGTGTTCGATCACAGTGGTCTCGTATGTTCTCAGCTCTTCGTAAGACCAAGAAAAAAAATATTTATACTGTCTAAGCAATTCTTTATACTTTCTTTTTACCTCAGGAAGAAGGTACTTTGATATTTTTACCATCCTAGGTTCTTCTTTGTTCCCTACATTGCAGTCTTCAACCTCCTCTCGTTGGGGTTGCAGGGTGGATTTCAAGAATATGTCATTCTGATCAAACAGTCTCTCCAGGGGAATTAGTCCTTTCAGAATCTGATTTTTCTTTAGAACCAACATGCGATGATTTGCAATCTTTTCTTGGAACTCTTGAGGATCCTCTCCTTCTTGCATGATCGATATGTGATCATTTTGATTCTCTTGATCAATGTGAGTTTCAGAGAAGTTGCCTACTGCTTCGAGGAATTTCTTGATCTATTCATCATCCTCAAAAACCTGCCAGTGTTGTATGTTGTTCAGGATGGATGGTTTGTGCCTTACCTCTATGTGGTACTTTAATTTAAAATCTATATGGGGAGTGAAAGTTGAGGCTGGTTTGGCTAACGAATTGGCCTGCAAATTTTTGGTGCGTGGGATGAAGTGGATATTTACAGATGAGAATAAATTTTCCATTAGATCCCAGGCACAATTTCTATATGATCTCAATCTCGGGTGCTTGGCCTGGTATTGTTGATTTATCTACTTGACTATCAACTCTGCATCTCCATATACTTCCAGGTTCTTTATGTTCAGTTTCCTGGCAGCTTCCAATCCTAATATTAAGGCTTCATACTCACATACATTGTTGGTGTAGTCTATATCCCATTGAAGCCTGTAAGAGAAGGGGACAACAAATTTATTTTCAGGTGCCATGAAAAGTACCCCTGCACCTGCTCCTTCACATGACATGGCACCATAAAAAAACATTTTCCAGATCATAGTGCTATGCATATTTTCTGATTCTTTCTCATCTATGTAATTTTCTTCTGCACAGTTATCTATACCATCGTCAAAAGACAAAATGCAATTTCCAAGATCTTGATTAGCAATGTAAACAGGAAAATTGTTAGGATTCTGAGGATCACTCACTGTATAGGCTAACCTCATTTCTATGTATAACCGAGTAAGTTGTCCACCAAACACAAGAATTTTGGCGTAAGTCATGTCTAGTTGGAGGGACCCCCCAAGTTTGGCTCCCCACGACCTTGATAGAAGTAAGCCATACTTTGGGGGGATATCAACAATAACTACATCCATAAGGATGCTTTTGACTGGGACCTGTGCAAAGGTGAATACTAAATCTTTTATCATACCCATGCACTTAACTCTTCTCGAATCAAAAGAGTAGAGATATCCGTAAGGTCTGCTGATCTTGAGGCATAGTATATCCATAATAATTTTGGTCATCACATTATGTGAAGCTCCAGAGTCTAGCATGCAATTATGCAACAGTCGATCATGCACATTTAGGGTGATATAGAAAGGAGCGACGGTGTATCTGGCGCCCTTGAAATGTGGACCAAAAGTGATATTGGGCTTATCATATTCCAAGTTTATCATGTCGGATTGACTTTCTTGATCTAAACAACCTATCACTTTGGTTATCTTATTACGATATGCAGGATTCTTTGCTAATTCAACTAGAGGGATTGGTATTTTGATCCTATTTATCTCATTTTCAAAACTAAAACCACCACTACCTTTGTCCATTTCTCTGGTTGAAACCTTAGATTCTTTCTTCTCCAACTTATTCATCTAAGATGATTTATTACTCATGAGTTTATTTACTAGTGTGGGTGTCTCAGTTGTCTTGATTTCCCTTATTTGGGTCTCAACCTCGTTTGTTTTCGGATCCAACAAGTCAACCCCTTTTATTTTATTAGTAGATGTTTTGGATTCTTTTGGGGCTGGCATGTATACTTCACCTCTAGGGAGAATTTTATTGGGTTGATGAATCAATGCAGGTTTGTTTTTAGATCTCAGGTTATACCTAGGTTGGATCTCAACCATTACGGAATCGATCATTTATTGACATACAAGGAAATCAATATGATTGATATCATCATCTTCATTTGATGGTTGTTGTGTGTTTAAATAACTCTCATAATATTGTTTAGTTACATAAGGCTGAGTGTAGTCGCACCCAAATTTGTCACATCTTCTTCCAGCCCCTCAAAATCTTCCAGTTCATTTCCTCTAACTTTTTTATTTTTTAAAGGGGTTTGAATTTTCTGATCTTCATTTTTTATTTGTCTTTGTTGATTTTGAAGATTGGGGTTTCTCCCGAATTCCCTTTTAATGAAAGGATCAACCTTAGATTGATCCAGATCCATCCTAGAAATTTTATTTGACAACTCCTTAATTATTCTAGCCATATCATCCATTTTGTCGTTTGTGGATCTATTAGACCCTGAGGGTCTGTCTTGTTCCCTGAAACGTCTGGTTTCTCGGTTTCTTGTTTCTACCTTAGCTTTCAATTTGCCAGAAGCCATCATGTTAGATTTGATTTCCACAGCATCATCCTGCATTCAGGTTAGTGTAGCCCATCTTATTTCTCTTAAGAGAAGGGAGAAATTGGGTTTGAAAGATCCAGCGAAGGTTACTTTGGCTGTAGGTTGGGATGGTTTAACTTCAGATGGTATTTTATTATACATCTTATTAAATCTTTGAATAAATTCCATAACTGTTTCCGAATTATTTTTCTTTAAAGATCCGAACTCGGTCAAATAATACACGTGGTCTTTCATTTCGCCCCACTGTCTAAGGAAGGTGTCTTCTAGGGCATCGTAGGATAATATTGATCCTGCAGGTAGGATTCGAAACCAGGTTCGTACCTGTCCTTCAAAAGTTTGAACAAACACCCTTGAATACACGTCTTCGTGTTAGAAAAATAGGACCACGGAGCAATAAAATAAAACAAATGTGGAAAAAAAAACACAGAAGATACACAATACAAGAGAGACATAGATTTACATGGTTTACCCAGTGTGGGCTACGTCCACCAAAGAAATTGCCAGGTCATTCCTTTATTATTATCCAGCAAATGAAGGGATACAACCTATAGAAAAACCCATTGTAACTTCCTCTTCTTCCTCTCACAGTCTCCTCTCTCAGAATACAATATTCACCATAACCATAGCCGTAATACATTTACCTCATAAAAGAGGGTTTCCTTATACGGGAAAAACCCTAACATAATCTCTACCATTAGATATGCGACCTTATAATGAATGGTCCAGATTTACAATGAAATTACAATATACATTTACAAGGCAATTTTTCCTTCGGGCTCTTCGCCACTGAACCCTCGCTAGGGGGCAGCTTGTCCCTAGACCCCCCAGCTGGGGGGATAGCCCCCCCGAACACCACAGAGGGGGTACCCCCCCTCTGCACTCCCCCGCGTGGAAGAGTGTACATACTTCTGGTGTGTAAATACTTCATGGGGTATAAACATGACTGAAAGTAAAAGACCTCTGAATCAGGAAGATAATCAGGCTCCACAACCAACATTCTCCCACTTGGAGATTGATCTCAACAACTCCACTGTTGTTGTATATGTTGGAATATGAACCTTATTCGACCTGGTAAATTTCTCATCTTCATCTTCATTCTTGAAGACCAACTGAAACTGAGCAGGAACTGAGTTTCTCCTTGGTTACTCCCTTTGTTAACATGTTTGCAGGATTCTAGCTAGTGTGTATCTTTTCCAACTTCAAAAGTCCATCTTCCAAGGTGAATCGTATGAAGTGGTACCTCGACAGTATATGCTTAGTCTTCAAATGGAAGGTTGAGTTCTTTGCAAGGTGAATGGAACTCTGACTATCACAGTACAACCTGTTGTTCTCCTGCATCTTTCCCAATTCCTCCATAAACCTTTGTAACCAAATCATCTCTTTACTAGCCTCTATAGCAGCAACATACTCTGCCTCTATTGTTGAAAGTGAAACAACCTTTTGCAGTTTGGAAATCCAACTTACTGTAGTTCCACCTATAGTAAAAACATACCCTGTGGTTCTCCTCCTACTGTCTTTATCACCTGCCATATCTGAATCAACATATCCCTGTAG
>SNQJ01S0095782.1:13217-31655 GCA_010110895.2 Picea sitchensis
GAGGATAGAGGCATGGTTCCAGGGGGAGCATGAGTGATATGATTTTAGTATTTCATCAGAGTGTTTCCATCAATGCCAAAGGGGGAGATTGTTAATTAAGGTTGGTTATCATTGATGTCAACCCTTGAAGAAATCCCTACAGCACAAAGGTTTGGATAATGGACCCATTATTGTTTGATGTAAAGATGAATCATTATTGTCTTTTCATGGTTGATAAGAGGTAAATATGGATGAACTCCAAAGTGGTCCCCTTATGGTGAAAGCCCTCATGGGAAGACGCTTTGAAAAGTAAGATAACCCATGCTTAATTCTGGAATAATGATATCCTAGATGGATAGTGCTTGTCATTCCATTTCCGGTGGTATGTGGAATGTCACATAACTGCTCACAGTTAGTGAGTTATGGCCATGAGAAGTTGGAGACTCCAGGTTTGGGTAATGGACCCAAGTTTGTTTGATCGATAACGATATGAGTTATGATATATTTTAAGATAATACTATTATATATGGATAGTACATGTTATTCCATTTCTTGTGGTATTTGGAACGTCACATAAATCCTCACAGTTTGAGAGTTATGGCCTTATGAAGTTGGAGGACCCTCATATGTCATCTAGAAGCCCTAAAAGGTCAAACTAGTCAAAGTGGTTTAAGATATTTTAAAAGATAAATAATAAAATGAAGTAATGAGTGTATTATAATTCAAAGTGAATACAAAATAAATTATTTCAATAATAAATTTAATGGAGAATTTAGAAGTGGGTTTACCCTAAAATAAGGAAAGTGAGGCTAAGTGACCTAGAAGATGTTTTTAATGAAGCTACTTGGAGAGTATAAATAAGAGGCAAGGCTCTATAATTTTAATTACACTTGAGAATATTGAATATCTATAGGTTTTTGAGGTAACCAAGGATATCTAAGATGAAATTCTGAGGGAAGGTGAAGAAAAGAAGGTTGAAATGCAAGGAAGGATAAATTCTTTTGATGGTGCTTTGTAAGGTATGTTATTTACAGGTCATCTCACCATTTTCACTATAAATTTTTTTCTATAATGATTCAGACCATGAAATTTCTCTTCCATTAAGAAAATATATCCAAGTATATGTGGTAAAAAATTCAGCTTGTGGGTCATTGTATGTTTGGAGTTACACTCTGTGGAAAATAGGGTTTGTGGCTAGTCCTGAAACTAGTAAAAAATAGGTGTTTCGGGTAAAAACGTCATAACTTATTCATAAAAGATCCAAATTTAGTGAAACCAAATGTGTTGGTTAGGGTACAGTCTTTAGTATGTTGTGTAATAGTTTTCGATCACTTCAACAAATATTCTATGCGTGGAATGCTCTACAATTTCTCTCTCTAGAATAATCCAGAACTCAGCAAGGTATGCCATTTTTTCTATAACGCATTTTATGAGAGGTTCCAAGTAGTGACACCTGGAGAAATTGCATAAAACACACTAAAGAACATTGTATATCATTTTTGTATCTTTATACATTACAGGTACAACGTTATGATTACTTCAAGTTAGGGTTGTTGACTAATCCAAAACTAGGCATATGAGACTAAAGAAAAGTTTGATGAAAATGCTAGTGTCATGTTGTTGATGTTAAGGAAGGTTTGCAAGAATGTGATCATATACCCCAGGTCTATTAAAGAGCTACAAATCAGTTTTGGATGATGAAATTGATGAGGGCTTTTGGTTGAGGTACATGTTGAGTATATGGTTGAGACAAGTAGTTGACGAGTTGGCACATACATGAGGTGTATAGTTGATGATGTTGGTACATATTGATGATTCATAGTTGATGAGTAGTTGACACATGATTGGTACATACTTGGTACATGGTTGGATGCACTTGTTTATGGCACAGGTTGGGGTATAGGTTGATGCATGGTTAAGATTTATTGGTACATGTTTATAGCGGTATATCTCATAGTGAAAAGTTGATAGTGGTTCCATCATTCTACTTCTACTTCATGGTGGAAGGACAGGGAAAGGACAGGTGGTTGTAGCCACCTTTGGTTTGTAGCCGGAGAACATAGGGGGTTGTAGCCTCCTTCTGGTTGTAGCTAGAGAATTGGGGATTTGGATCTTCCCTCAGGTTGTAGCCTGAGAAACTAGGGGGTTGGAGCCTCCTTCCAGTTGTAGCTGGAAAACAAAGGAAGTTGGTGCTTCCAATGATTGTAATTCTTCAAGACATATAAGAAAAACCATTCTGTGGTTTTCTCCTAATTTGGGTTTCCACGTAAAACACTGGTGTACTGTGTATGTGTATGTTTGTTCATTTGTTCATTGCTTATTTACTCTGCATTTATTAGATGATACTACTTCATTGATATAACACTTGGATTATATGGTTAAAAAGGATTAAATTTCTCTATTACTATTTCACTCCCCCTCTCAGTAATCCAACACATAATTCAACCTTTTTGGCATATTTGTGCATTTTTGTCCCGGTTTTGTGTATAACAATTCAAAATGTGATGTAGCAACCTACTTAATGGCTTCCATTGTATATCATACTTAACCCTATTGTGTAGTAATTTCCTCCACCCTATTGCACCACTATCATTCTTTACCCTATTTATGGAAAAAAAAATGTGTTTTTATCCCCTGCTTGAAGCCACAAACTTCTAGATTTTACCCTCCTCATTTCCTCCTCTATTTTTAATATTGTTATATATTTCTAATATACATTCTTTTCCTGCTGAATCAAAGCTGTAGTGACCTCATTATTTCCATTGTTTCTTGTATAGAAAAACATTGTATTTGATTATTTTGTACTTTAGCTTGTGGGGAGTGAGATGATTGTTTTTCCTAGAGCTTGAGAGTAGCTTTGGTCATATTAAGATTTTGTTCCCATATATTGGTAGGGGAACCTTAAATCCATTGGATCCAAGATATGGAAACTAAAGGGAAAAATATCGGATCCTCCATCCACAAGGGGTTAAACCAAAAGTGGATAGGCCCCAACTTTTCTTCTTTCTCAATAATCAAGGAGATGGGTTTGTGATTAGAACATACCCAATGAATAATAAGAGATGAAATCTTCTGTGGATGAGATAAAAAGGAGGTGTGGACCAAAAATCGATCAAGTAGAGAAACAATATGGCTCGAACTGACTCTTTTATTATTCCATCTGTATTTCCCTTTACTAGGATGGCTATCAATCAAGTCCAAAGTGGATATGAGATCCTCCATTTTTTCCCTAAATGAGTATCGTACAATAGAACCACCTATTTTCTCCTTTTTATGCACGGTTGTATTAAATTCCCCGACAATTATACAATTTTGACCAAACACTAACTCCTTACTTTATATCAAAGTATTCCAACAGTAATTTTTTTCCCAATAATTTGTAGGCATATAGACATTGAACATATGGATATTCATACCTGTGGGAAGATGAATAAGACAAACCATGATCTAGTATGTAGATTCAAAACTGTTTTCCATCTAAAAAATGTCAGGGTTCCAGAGGGTGCACAAACCCCCTAAGGCTCATCTTGCACTAATTTCTATACTATACCTTTACCTTTTCTCCATATTTGATTAACTTCTTGAAGGATGACATAGTCCCTCATTTTTTTCTCCTGGATCAGTAGGATTTGTGGTTTCTCAATTCAAATCATTTTTTCTATTGCTTCTTTCATTTCTCTACCTCCCAAACCTTTGTAATTCTAGAAGATTGATTCCATTATTTACTTGAGGATTTGGATGCCCCTCCTTTAGAGGGCTGAGAACTATTAGATGCTACTCCTTTAGAGGACTAAAAATAACTAGGATGATTCCTAGTATTACCCTATTTTCTAAATGATCCTTCAATAGTCATCTAGATTCTGAGTTCCTTGTCTCAATCTTCTTCAAGTTACCTTGTATTTTGTTTATATCTTCGACTTACTTTTCTGGAAGCTGTGATTTGCGATACTTCCATTTCAAATTCATTTCTATATTCCTCCCAACTTCCTTATTCAACAATAACGGGAATTTCTGACACCGGCCTAGAAATTTTTCTAAGAGTGGGCTCCCTTGACTTAGAGGGGGGAGTGACTTGATTTTTTAGTTGTTGATTAGGCTCCTCCAAAATTGGGTTATTAGTATCCTCTATTTCCATCCTTTCTCAAGATATCCCACTATTTATTCCTCCTCAACTGCTAATTCTTCATACTTATTATAGCTACTTTCAACCTCGCAACCTTCCCCAACATGTTAGCTTTTAGTTTTTTGAGGAGAAGGGGGAGACAGATTTCTCCCCTGAGGATTATCTTGTTGTTCAGAAACCTGCTTTCCCATTGTATTAGTTTTTTTGGTTTCTTCCATTGTTCTTACTCCCATTCATTTGGAAGATTAGGCTTGGATTTGGAGCAATTTTTAGCAAAATGTCCATATTCATGACAATCCTTGCATTTAAACAAAACCTCTTGAATATAATACCTTCTGAATATAATAGTAGTTTTCAAGGGTTAACTGGATATCTTATGGTAAACCATTTTCTATATTTACCTCCATGCATATATAGGCACATGCTTGGAGCTGTTCTCGTGGTTCAACGCAATCAATAAATATCCCTAGTGAATTACCTATGCTTCTCAGGGTTTCATCATTCCAACAATGTGAAGGGAGGAATGGAAGTCGAACCTAGACCAATAATACATAGGGAATATCATTCTTCAAAATAAATTATGCTGCTCATTTATTTAGGTACATTCCCCTTATACCCATAAAATAAGGCCCACTTCTAAAAATAAGGTCACAATTTGCTTTGTTTCCAAACAAAAACACAAAAAAAACCTTACCACAAAATGCAGAAGACATTCGACCTTGGTTCTTGGGTTTCAATCTCTTGCCTATCCATTGAGCCATAACACGAGGAGATGGCCATATCCCCATGAACTGACCAATTAACCCATTCTCAACAAGATAAATAGTGAAGTTGCATGAGGTCGAAGGATGCACATGGAGATTCAGAATGTTGTCAATATTATTGACAAAATGAGAGGGGGGAGGCTTAACTAACTTACTATAATATGCGATCAAGGCTTGGAAATTTGTGATATCAGGAAATGGTGGAGGTGATGGGGGATCCCCCCTGATCCAAAGGCCATGAAGAAGAACCACTACAAGAATAAGAAAAATGGAAAAACCCTAGTAGAGTTGTAGAATTCTAGTCATTACCTAAAAAAAACATAAAATTGGCCAAAAAACAACATTATCAACATGTTTACTATCCATTTCACTCCATTTTCCAACTCCACTAGACCTTCGAAAGATACTAGGACAAATCCATATTTTGACCCATTAGGGATAACATAGATAACACCCCTAAAAGGTGTGATGTCAGTGCAAAAGGTACCTCCAAATGATGCATTGGCTAGTAAAAATCATAATTTTGACTATTTCTAGCCCAACTTTTCCAAAAAGGGAAAGTAGTTATAAGTAGACATTTCTAAATCCTAATTTTTATTCTTAGCTTTGATATGGTCAATTAACCACTATTTTTATGACCTTGTCAAAGGGGGTTTAACCATTATTTGGGTTTAGCTATTATTTTACTCATAAATGAAGGCTTTATGTCTCTTCATCTATCTATACATCCATCCATAGGAGGTATTTTCTACCAAAATAACACCAAATATATTGAGAACTCCTTCAAATGAATAGTGCTTTGGATTTTCATGCTACTTTCTCACCCAACCAAGGAGGGGATAAACACACATCAAGGAATTCAAGGACCCTTCCAAGGATTAGGATTTGAAGTCACATCTTCAACAAGTCTACTACCTAGGTGCATTGTTTGTCTTTCTAATGGCAATTGATTCATTTCTTACATTCTTTCAAATTGTTTATTCATGTCTATTGACATAAGTTATTTATTATCTTTCCTTTTACATGAATAGATGAGGGTTTGAAGCTTTGTAGAGTACATCTAGGGTATGGTTTTCATATTATACTTTCATTTTGTTTGGATCTAATGCAAAACCATTATAACAGTGCAATTTGTACACCCTTACTACAATTTATACCAAAAAAATTGGCGAATCCCTAGTTGTGGGTGTGTGTCTAATCCCCCTTACCCCCCCTCACCATTGATATTTTTGAATTATTTTCTTGTTTCTTGTTTTTGTGTTATGTCTACAGGTAATTACAGGTGGAAACCCTTCAACTTTTCCTTATATGTAGTCCCACAAATTCCCCATAACCTTTCTAGACTAGTGCAGTTTTGGCCCAATTTTTGCACTATTTTAATGTACTCTCGCCCCCATAGAATCTTCACTTCAATCCAATGAACTTTTTGGGAAATTTCCTACATTGGTCCAATGTGGAAAACATGGTACATTTTTTCATTGATAATGTGAAAGACTAGGTACTTTTCTACATTTGCTCTAGAATTGATTTTTTTTTAGCATTTTTTGTTTTGTCTTGTCTTGAGAAATGTTATTTTAGGGTTTATTTGTACTTTTTGAATACTTATAATATATTTTAAGTGCATTGTTTAGTATTTTTCATAGGTTGATAAAGGCCCCACACGGGTGTTTAATATCTTCCACCTTTTGATCTCCTTTGGATTGCATTTCATATTTATGTTTCATTATACTTATGACATAACTTTAGCTTGTTGGATCTCCCTTGGATGTTCCTTATTTGTATGAACTTAGGAAAAATAAATCCCTCTTTAATTTCATGATTATGGCTTCTAACAAAGGAAATTTTCAAGATAATATATTTGTTCCTTTCGATATATCATGCATTTTAATACATCCGAGGACCTGTTTAATTACCTCACTATTTCACAACAAGAGTAATCAAATGGATTATGCATTAGATTGTCAACCAGGGGTCCAAATGCTTGTGATATTTTTTTCACTCTATATTCATGATCCATTTTCTTTACTTTGACTAGTTTTCTAATATGCTTCTATGGAAAGGAAATGAAATCACTATATAGGAAAGAAAATGACATTGCAAGAAATTAACACACCACACTTTGCATGAGAAATAAACATGCTACAGAAAGTAAACACACTGAATATTGTAAAGGAAATGACACTACAAAAATAAATAAATTCACATAACAAGGAATGAAAGACTACCTAAAGTACATAACAATTTGTTCTATTGGAGTGGATCCTCCCTCCATATAATAGAGTGATAATATTAACCTATATCGAAATTAAATTTATCACTCACTACTTCTATAGCATACAACACATATTTAAAGATGGGACTTATCTTTGTATTGAAAAAATGATTCTTACAATCCCAAGCTGAGTGTCTTCTTCTCCAATGTATTGGATCCTCTCAAGAACATATATGTCAATATCTTTTATAAATGAAAATTTCCATCTAACAAACAAGAAAAACATCTAATTATAGATCCACTTGGGAATCAATGAACCGCAAGTGGTTACAATCATTTTCTCCCACTTCATAGAGTTCACAACTAAATATAGAAAATTATTTCTAGAATTCTTGCTAATTTTGAATGAATTTTGAATGTCATTGATTGTCAAATTCATAATAAGTTGTCTGGGTTATAAAAGATTTCCCAAAATATGTTCAAAATAGTTTTTAATGGTGTTGGGTCCCCTTCATATACAAAATATTCATGGGATACCTTTGAATCTATTACAAAACAAATATCCACAAATGGGCATCAACAATTCGCCCCCCTTTTATATGTAACACCTAAAACCACAAATGGAGGAAGATTGGAGACAACTACTAATCAATGGGAAAGTGTTGAGAAATATCTGTTGGAAATATTTTTGTCATTGATGTCAAAGATAGGGGGAGACTACATATGTCCAAGATAAATATTATAGGCATACAAATGTCCAAGATAAATATCGCAAGATGAAGATAGTTGAAAGTATTACTTTTGGATTTTTGATGGTCAATTTGGATACCCTATATTTGAAGGAATGTTTACCCTACATACCTAGGTAAAATGGGAGCACAAGTTATATGGTTGGAAATATTATTCCGAGACCTTTCCAATGGTATATGGAATTCCCTCTAACTCCCTAAGAATGAGGAGATATGATTTTTTCTGTTTGACACGCCAACTAGAAAATTGAGGTTGGCTCAACCAATCTTTACATCTCATCCTAGAAAGTGGGGACATAATTACTATAAATTTAGGACAAATGCGTACATTTTTAGAGTAACCGAGAAAGAGATCAAGTCTGAGGTGTGCATAAGTTATATGAGGTGAACTAAAGGTGTTGGGGTGTCTTTATGGAATATAAAGGTGTGCAAGAGAGGTATAAGGGATTTTCTTGAGGTCTCTCTTGTTATGAAGGTGCACTATGAAGGAATAAATGAATTTGATGTTTCCATTAGTGGATATTATTGTCACTAGATGTTGTCATTAGTGGATGTTGTTATCAATGGATGTTTCCATTAGTGATTACATTCTAGGAATGATGCTATGAGACTTTCTAGGGTTTGAAGGATTGTCTGTGGAATGAAGTATATAGGTGAAGTCAAAAGTACTCTATGTATGAATATGTTGGATTGATGTCTACATATATGTTATTAAGTTGGTGCTCAGTTAAGAATATTGGTGTCTCCAGTAGGTTGGATCCTAAATATTGTTGAGTTGGTGTTTAGTTGAGGAGATTGGTGTCTCCAGTAGGTTGGTTCCTACATCTTGCTGAGTTGGTGCTCAGTTAAGGATATATGTATATCTAGTAAGACGGTTTCTACAATATTTTTAGCAATAGGTTTTTTCCTATAGATGTTTATAATATAAGTTTTCGTGGTTTTCTCCCGCGAGGGTTTCCACATTAAACTCTATGCATTATGATTTGAGTTTATATGTGACTATTGTTTCTCAGCTAATGAATGATTGATGAATGGTTAAATAAATTAAAAATTATCGTATACTGATTCAACTCCCCCCACCTTAGTATAATCATAAGTTCAAAAATTGGTATCAGAGTGGATTCCTTCAGAAAAAATCTAACCGTTGAAAGTTAGATCTCAGGAACACACATAGATAGTCAAGAAGGTTTCTTAAAAAATAGGGGTCCATTGTTTGACGAAACAAACTATGCAATCTAGAGTGTAAGGATGCAAACTTATCTAATGGATTTTGGGTTTGATATTTGGAAATCAATTGTGAATGATTATACAACCCCAACAACTCCAATAATAGATGTGGCTAGGAAGAATCCTAGTGAACATAATGAAAAATCCATGAATGATATATTGAGGGGTCTATCAGAATCATAATTTTCCAAGGTGATGCATTATAAATCAACAAATATATTTGGGACAAAATTCAAAACATCTATGAAGACGATGGAAAGGTGAAGAAGCCAAAGCTCCAAACACATAGAAGACAATTAGAGAGTTTGAAAATGGGAGACAAAGAAAATGTTGTAGCTTATTTTCTTTGAGTGGATGAAATTTTTAACTCCATCCGCTTGTGCACATTTGCGGATTCGCGTGCGCACATTTGCGTTCGCCTATGCATTTTCACTCTGCACTGTGCAATGGAAATTTTTAGCATGAGTAGCTACGCACACTTATTTTCCACACATCACAATATTTTCACTGCGCATCATGCATTTTTAATGCGAACAGTTGCACCCATTCATTTTTATGTGCATCAATTCCTCGTGAATTCCGCTGCAGAAGTTGGGGATTTTTCCAAAAAAATTCCCAATTTTCACCATAGACATTCTGCAACTATGAAATTTGTTCAATTTCATCCTGATAACACCAATTCAACCTCTGCAACAAAAAATCATTGTTGGTTGACATTCCTGGAATGAATTTTTCCCAAAATCAATTCACGAATTGGGAATTTTAATCAACTAATCTCGCTTCATCTGTCATGGCTTCCTTGTAACTTCAAATTTAAACAATTCCAGGTCTGAACTTGCTAGAAAATATATTAAATTAAGAATATCTCACCACCTGGCCAAATTTCTCAATTTTCCCATGAATTTAATAACATAAATCAGGGCTTTTTCCCAATTCCACGAAATTGCTTCTAATTTTTACCATGGACGCTCTGTAACTTGAAATTTGGCCACTTTGAAATAAATTCTCTATGAAAATTTCGCTTCAATTCAACTTTCTCAGCCCATCCAGGCTCAATGTTGAAAACTGCATCTTTGATACCATATTGTAACATACCCGATCACCCAAATCGGGTCATGCCACTGAAAATATTTCATGCTCTGATACCATATTGTAACATCCCCAACATCCAACTGGACTATGCCACATAAGACTTTCCGAGATGTATAAAAATAAAAACATATACACACAAAAACTCTTGTAGAAATTTATATATAAACTTAAAATAGAAAAATACATTCTGTAAATGCACAGATTCATATGAAAATAATAGTAAACATATATATGTAGCATAGACATGCAACACCCATAAATATAAATACAGGTATAAACCACACAGGAAAAACCCATAAAAATAAGCGCATAAATAATAATGCAACATGTAATTTAATACACAATTGACACTTATCTTGGTAAGAATATCACTAACTATGAGCAGACCTTCCACGAACCTCCCAACCTTAGACCACACTGCTCATCACTTTCACTAGTGGGTCACCCCTGAGCTGAGACTAAGCTCCACCTGGGTAAAGGGATTCATAACCAGGTTGATGTATCTCAGACAACAGGAAAGACTTTGTTATAGGTGCCAAATCAAACTAACAACATACAGTTCCTCATTCCCCACATGCATGTCCCACGCTAGAAAGTGTGCCCCTTCTCTTCTCAATAGTCCCTTGACTGCCCCACTTCCCTTCTAGGGCTTCAACAACATGACAGACAAGAAGTCTCAGAGCCCTATAGACACAGTTTAGCACCTTCGAGATTCAATTCCCAACATTTATCTCACCTTGATATATTTTCGCATGGCCCTCAAAACCTGCCTCTTCAATATCCCATGGGCCTAATGGCCCACTTCTTCAGTCCAACTCCCAAGCTAACCAGGTACAGATATAGGTACATGTATGGATACGAGTATAAGTACAAATACAGAAAGGTACGGAGGACAACTGAATGAGTGAGTGAATGATCATGGAATGATTGAATGAATGGTCAAACGAACTAAGTCCAAGCTATATGTATGTATGTCCCCAACTTGACACTTGTCATGTTGAGAGCTACTTTGGTCCACTTGTCCCCATCTTTAGAACTTAGGATAAAATAATTATCTATCCTTTATACTTTAACAAATATTACTATATTATTCCTTTTTGGCTTAATCTCCCTAGCTTATCCCTTTTCCTTAACTTTTATCCCCCCTCATTTCCCTAACTAGTGGAATTTAGTACCCCATACTCTTTTATCATGGTCGGTCTAGAAGCAACGATGTATTTTATATTAATGATAAGACATATACAAAGATAGGATCATTAGTCTTTAGCATCTAGTCTCTCTAACCTAATTCAACACATAAGCCTCCTAGATTATAATAACTGGCTCACCAGCCTATAAAACACAACATATACACAAAGGCTCCCTAGCCTCAAAATCACACGCACTTAATTTTGTTTTGCATGGTATCCTGGAATGTGCATGCTTCATCATTTTAGTGCTAGTACATGTGTGCACTATACCATGGAAGGTGCATACAAAAATTATATCAAACAACTCACCATCTTAAGTACATTTTCATTTACATTTATAATTCGGGGTTCATCCTAGGGGTATTACATGTTATGCAAGACATTTCTTCTCACTTTCCATCCTCTATCTCACCGCCTTATGTGAATCCTAGTTTTGGGTCTGAGGGCATGATGCCTCTTTATTCTCCCTTTTAGTTTGGTGGGAGTCATATCCATCAACCAACTCTTATGATAGGAGGTTGGAATATTCCTTCCTATAGATCCAATATTAGCTTCACTTTTCTAGGAGGAAGTTCTCAAATGGGTTGTAATTCTACTTATAGCATCCTGTCCATCTATCCTTCATTCATTATGTTGGTTCCTATAAACACTTTTCCCATGGCAGGTCTCCATTTGTCATCTGGTGTTTCATCTAGGGGCAATTAGTTTTATATCATGCACAACCCCCTTCATGGAGTTCCTTTGTCTAGGGGAAACATATATTCTCACTTAAGTAACTCTTGTCATGTCGCTTTCTCTTCGCAAGTGGCTTCCTCGGTGATTATGCCCTTATAACAATTTATTAATCAGTTTGAAGGAGGATACTTTCCTGTCGGACATGGTCATCGCATATACCAAAACCCTTCTTGGCCTGCAATTTCTCAAAACCAGTCTTTCCTGGAACCTTCATGTCAAATGCCTCAACCAACCACCACCACCAGTCCAGTCACTTCAATTCATATTGGCGTTATATCACAAACCTCTGCTAGTCATGTTGGAGGTTGGTCAACAACCTCTACAAGTCATGTTGAAGACATGCAACCAGCCATTGCAAGTCAATCTAGGGGAATAACTCTAGTCACTTCTATTCACACTACACAAACATCACCAACCTCTACTTTTCATGTTGGGGATTCATCACCAACACCTATGATAGTCATTTTGGGGATTCATCATCAACCTCTTCTAGTCATGTTGAAGGTTTTTCACCAAACTTTCCTAGTCATGTTGGGCATTCATCACCAACCTCTTCAAGTCATGTTGGAGATTTTCTAATAGCCTCTACAAGTCATGCTAGGAGCATGTCACCAGCCACTGCAAGTCATGATGGAGGAATTCATATGGTTGAGAAGCCTAGACATGTAAGACGTAATCCCAAGTTACTTTGTAGGATTTGCAAAGGAGATCACCTTAGTCATTTGTGCCCTAGTATTGTTGTGGTACAAGAAGAATGGTCCTAACCTAGGGGCCCTTCAGGTTCTTAGACATCTTTGGTTTCCGAACCTTCTTTGGTTCATACAACAGTCATGCCGATGCAATACTTGGCGGACACCACTCTTCTTTTTTGGGGTGATGTGTTTCTTAACATTGTTGTCTTGCATTCTCTTCAACCAACGGTCGTGTCAATGTAATCTTCGGCCGACACCACTCCCATTTTGGGGGGTGATGTGTCTCTTGACCTTATTGTCTCACATCATATTCAACCAACAGTTGAATAAGTGGCCATGTCAATGTAATCTTTAGTCGACCCCACTCTTCTCTTGGAGAGTGACAAGCCTAAGGAAGTGACATTGCCAATGCAATCTTCGGTCAATCCCACTATTGTTTTGGAGGGTGATGTGTCCTTAGACCATGTCCTTAGCATTTATAGTCCTATACCTTCTGAACAAGGGAACATTCTACTCTGAGCATGCTCCCTCCAAGTTCTAGGGTGGATTCCTTTGATTAGAATGATCTTGTAGAGCCTTGACTTCCTTCTTCTACACCCTTCCAGATAAGGGGCATTATTCGGTATATTGTAGATAAGGTAACATCTACAAGTATTTTATCCTCCTTGAATTGGAAAGATTTGGGTTTTCCCAAGCTTGTGTGATCTATCTGTGAGTTGTTGAATTTCGAAAAAATTCCTACATGGGAGTGTTGGCGTCATCCATTATATGCTGCTTAGAATAACATCCTTCGAGTCTTATTTATGCTCTTTTCTGACTCTCTCAAAAAGTGAAAATATTGTCGAGTGAACTTGTCTCTTTCAAACTTGTAAATTGGATTTGAAATGATGTCAATTCGGTGTAAGTTTAACCCTTTTTCGGACGAAGTAGACTAATTTCTAAAAATGAACACTCTAGTCACTAGTGGCTAGAAGATTTCTCCTGGGTATTGTTTTATACTTTTTCGGGCCTAGGGGACTAAATTTAGAAAAAATGACATTTGTTGTAGTTAAGTTGTAATTGCATCTCATTCGCTTGCTCGCAGTATTGATCCTATTGTTAGTTCTCGCTTTCAAATTATAAACCTATCACCTCAACAATTTGCATCATCAATGAAGCAGAGCCATGTTTATATCCTTTGCAGCTTGACACACTATACCCAAGAGGAAACATTCCCTTGAGTGTCCATATCCTGCATGCACCTCCTTGCATTGATAATATGTATGTTCCATTGCTGGAACTAGTTTCTTACTATCGACACTCGTTTCCTCCTCTGTATCATATCATTCATTTTATTATTGAAAAACAAAAAAGGACAGGTGGGAAAATAATATCATCTTATATTGGCAGCAATCTTGTTGCCTTTGAACATAGCACAACATTTTGAGTCCACTTGTCATCAAAATTTTGGGTTTAGCATGACCTTAGGAAGCTAAGATCGTTACTTAGAGTTTAATCCCTTTATTGTTTACTCTTCCAGTCCCTATGGAGAGTTTGATTGGTGCCTCCTACATCACAAAGTTTCATCATTGATTATGTTATCGCTCAAAATGTACTGGTAATTTTTATTGCCTTCATCCAATTTAGGCTAGATTTTCCATTTTTTTCCGATCTTTAACCAGCGTCATGATTTCAAGTAGTTTCCAGATAGTATTGACAAGCTCCCATTGATTGATTTTTCCCATAGACTCCTATGACTCTGCCTTCTGACCTGTATTCCTAAAAATGAAATGATTAATTCTGCCCAAGTTTTTTTAGTTTGGAGGTATTCCTATTTTTTATTGAATTTTTGTAAAACATTATAAAAAAAAAAGTGGTCTGTGCACTAAATGATCTATGGCCTAAGCTATATTATTATATGCCAGATTCCACATATTAAGCCAAACCTAATCTTTCGGGTTTCTGTCTTTACCAAAATTTGGGGAGGCCACATAAATGCCACGAGTCAACCTACAAGCCCAATTCAAGAGTCAAGCCAAACTACAAGTATATACCAAAGCCAAGCACAAGCGCCCAACCACTTAACTCTATATATCTCATCGAAATACCTCTATAAACATTCATGTATATAAAGAACTAAATCTTCACAATCCCGATGCATGTGGAATTTAGTCTATGAGCAAATAAAAAATAAAAACGCAAAAATGCCAGATGCTGGAGATTGCAGGTGTCAATCGTTTGTTCAGATAATAGTTTGGTTATCCAACTTCAGGTATTAAGACATTGGGTGTCAAATTGGTAACCCAATGATAGAACACCAATCCACGACGTCGCAATGCAAGCAATCTACACAAAGACATTTCTAGTTTTATTCCGGTTTCTATGTTTGGAAGGTGTCCGAACTTCTTCTTCATGGCATTAATTCTCCAGAGACGACTCATGGTGATTGAAAAAAGTCTATTACAAGTAGCTCATCTGAATGAAAATTCTTTTGACTGCTATAGATGAACAATTCCATGAAATTCATAATTGATTTTAAGAATAAGTGATAAAGAAGCGATAGAGCTTATGATTAAAAGAACTGAAGGAGGATAGGAAATCCAAGTCAAGAAGAAGAAAGTTTATGCACCCATCTCCAAGGTATCAAGAATTCAACCCTACCTCAATGTACAGGTGCTCGAAATTGTAGGATCGTGTGCCAGCTAAATCAAACGATGATCCAAGTTCCATGTGTCGAGGTGCCACGACGAGTCTCAACACTGTACAGGTGTAATTTTCCAACAAAGGATTTGCAGGTCAACCCTTTGTTAATTCACATGGAAAACAAAAGACAGATCTAGAATTTTTAATGGCGATGATAGCATTGCCTCTACATGGTTTTCAATTTGCTCCTCGTTTGGATCGAAGAGGTTACATTTTATCCTGACTGTTGTAGGTGAAGAGAATGGTATTGCCTGATAGCTCAGCTAATGACACAACCTTGTTTGAATGAACTCTTTCTTGCATTGTTATTGGCTTTATTTTATAATGCCCGTGGATTATTCTTTGTGATAATTCATAGTAAAACTTCGAAGATATTATTGGACAGGCGATGAGAAATTGTTGATGTGTAACTTCATTCCAAATTGAAGTTTGGCAAATTGCATTTAAATTACAATATACAGGATCAGTTAGAACAAGACAACAAAATCTTGCAAGAAGGGAATTCTAAGGGATCCTAAGGCTCACTGATGAACACAAGGGTCTCATTGATTTTCTCACTATTGGCAGTCAATGCAATGACTTGTCTAAGTATGTCTATTGCAGACAGACTCTATCTGAGAATTTTCCAGATTCTGATTGACAATATTAGCAAATGAAGTATATCATGGAGACAGAGCATGACAAAAACACAAATGTGTTTCAACAGTCAATAAGAAGGGTTGTCTTCTGCAAACATGCTTAGGAATCAGGACAATCCTGGAATATATGGTTATAGCTCAAGTAAAGTGGCATTCAAGAAGCTATGTATAATTCATGATGAAGGCATGGAACCCCATACTTTGAGGGAAAACCTAACAGGTATAGAGTATGTTTTCAACATACAAAGCTCTCTATGGTTATGAGCCTTCTCGCAGAGAGAAGCTTCATACATCAACTGTTATGGACCTGAAAAGAAAGTTAGACAAAGCTTTTGTTGGCAAATATTTAACAGGCAGTGAATGGAAAATATTTAACAGACAGCGAATGTTTGTCATTGATGGAAAGTACAAAAGTAATGATGGCTTGAGTACAACAACGATGATCAACAGGCAAATATAAGATAAGTCAAGGATGATCGAATGATCGAAGGCAACGCAACATTGACAAAATGATCGAAGGCCAAAGAAGCATTTCTGATCGTTGGATCCCATCCAAAATTTCCAACAGCATGAGGGCCATCAGATCTGAATAAAGACAAGAAGAGCACGTTGAAGAGGAGGATAGATCTCAGGCGTTAGATCTGAGCGCAGGGTCCGACCACCGTTGGATTGAGGAAAACCTGTACGATCTTTAAAAGTGCAAGGAGTAGAGGGCTCACAAATCCCGAAAGCAGGAGGACCGTCCATCTCAGGGGGTTATGTGGACCATTGATCCATCTCAGGGGCAAGTTGGAGATGACAAGTAATTTCATCCACGGAAATCCCGATTTCGCGATATGCAAAATTGCGACGTAATCTGAGCTGTCAAATCAAGATCACATCTGGACCATCGATCCGACTCATGTCATCAAACCACGTCAGCTAGGAACACGTGGCAGTTATTTAACACATGTGACATTAGCAGACGTACACCATGTCGGAGTTTCGAGGATCGCGTGTTCGACATGTCAAAGATTATTGACATCAGGAATCCTGATATCGCGATATGTGAAATCGCAATGTAATCTGAGCCGTCAGATTAAGGTTGAATCTGGACCATTGATTCCAGCCCTTGTCGGAGTTTCAGGGATCGAGAATTGGACATGTCAAATATTATTGACATCAGGAATCCCGATATCGCAATATGTGAAATCGCGATGTAATCTGAACCGTGAGATTAAGGTTGCATCTTGACCGTTGATTCCAGCCCTTGTCGGAGTTTCGGGGATCGAGAGTTGGACATGTCAAAGATTATTGACATCAGGAATCCTAATATCGCAATATGTGAAATCGTAATGTAATCTGAACCATCAGATCAATATATGATTTGGATCGTTGGTTCGAATTTCGTGGATTGGGATTCGTAAGTGACAAAAAAATTGAACATCAGGAATGCCGAAATTCCGAAACCCGATTTAAAGGCAAGATTAATAAAGTTCATCCAACGGTGCGGATAAATTGGAATATGATCGGAAGGTTAGTGTTCTCTCTCACAGTTAACCCCTCAGTTACGAATCTGTTAGTGAAACAGACTCATGATTACAAATCAGTTAGCATTTCAGTTGGCATTTCAGTTGCTCGGATAGTTGTCTTTATTTTGCCTAAGGAGTTGGGAAGTTGAACTATCGTGTAGTCGTGTATAAAAGAAAATGAGACAAACTGTGTATAGTTGGTTGTTCCGGATTGAAAATGAACGAAACAGTAAGAAAGGGAAAATGAGAGGATGCGTAGCATGAGATTTAGAAAATGTGCAGAGTGAAATGAAACGCAAAGCAGAAGCAGAGTAGAACGACAGAAAGAGTAAAAGCAGAGAAGAATGACAGAAAGAGAAAAAGTAGAGCAGAATGACCGAACACGTTGAAGAAGAGCAGAATGAGAGAACGAGTTGATGAAGAGCATACCTGTTGAACAAACAGAGGAAGAGAAGAGCAACAAAACAGTGTGTAGAAGACCAGATTTACAGAACAAAGAAAGATTGGTAAGAACCGATTTATCTGTAAAGTTGACTGTTTATTTAGCCATTCATATTCTAGGGAGGTTGGGAGGTGCTTGGGAGGACTATTGTCCTCAGAGGTTCAAGTGGAAGCTTGAACACAGGAAGTTGTAGCTTCCATCTGGTTGTAGCTAGAGAAACCAGGGTGGCAAGGTGGTGCAAGGGAGAACAAGTGTTCTTTGTTATACAGGTTGGAGCCTATGTAACTGGAAGTTGGTTCTTCCATCCAGTTGGTGCTGGAACATTCAGGAAGTTGGTGCTTTTATCTAGTTGGTGATAGAATATTCAGGGAGTTGGTGCTTCCTTCTAGTGGGTGCTAGAGA
>SNQJ01S0095784.1:30937-62681 GCA_010110895.2 Picea sitchensis
CAACATGGGAAGGGCCCCTTATTCTGAGTAATACCTTGCTACCCTCTTTTACTCTCATAGATTAGATTTCTTGTGTTTATTTTTATATAAATTCCATTTCTAGTTTAGTTGTTATCTTGTTGATTTGCATTCTATTTTTGTAGAGGTGCAAGTTCAGTTTCAATTTAGTATATTCATATTAGCACATACTTAGGAATGATTCTTTAGTGGTGTAATAGTGTTTTGTTTCTATAATTTCATTTAACATTGCTTTTTCATTCCACAATTGGATATTGAAGTGTCTCATTACCATTCCATTCATTGACATTCATTTGTAAAATTATGCTTGGAAATCCAATAAAACAATATACAAGAAATTGTTCTAATACCATTGCACCATCTTCTTACATTCTGATTTCTTTTACTATTTATGAGAAATGGTCAAATCCGTAATTCAAGTGAACATAAAATATTTCATTTTGCGTTGTCCAATCTTGCCATTAATCAGATATCCATTCTTCTTTCATGCATTTTCTGTAGAGCACTCTTATTTTTGTTGACACTTGTAACCATTTGAAGAATTGTTCTTGAGATCCAATTTTAGATTAATTTCTCTTATTGGTCATTATTAGTTTTCTTTCATTGTGATTTGGTTTTCCCATAGTTTATTTCATGTCAATTGAATTCATTTCCATTTTCTTGTTTCTTTTATTACATTTAAGTGTGGATCCGCTATAGGAAATAATCATTGAAGGAAAGAAAACTTAAGTAAGCTACTCACGATTAATCACACGAACATCACTCTGAGTGCATGAAAGACTGTGATCTAAGCATTTATTCACTAAGTTATTCCTATGTCTTAGTGATGAATCCTTAGTGTTAATTTTTTGCAGTGTGGGTTTGAAGATTCTTTTGTCGACTTTAGATTAGATTATCCTAGGTTTTGATCCCATGTTTCCTGTGCCTGCACCTCGAAGATTATGAGCCCTGGTTGATAATTAAATGTGGTAATTAATAGTGCATATATTTATCCCAATATTTTGGCGTCGTTGTCGGGGAGGTGCTAAAGGGATTAGAACATAGGTAGTTTTCTTTTATTTCTGTAAAGCCTTGAATGTTCCTTTCATGCAAGTGTGTTTCTTTTCATGCAAGCATGTTTATTTTCATGCAAGTGTGGTGTGATTTTAAGGATGACCTAAGGGTGGAGAGAAGACAGTAAGACACAAGGGAAGAGTGCACGCATACACTTTAGTGGGGTTTCTCCAAAGTTAGGTTGTCCTCTTCCTTTTAGTAGTTAGAATTTTTGTTTTATTATCATTAGCCATTTTTTATATATATGATAAGAGAAGTTAACTTGTGTGAAGAGATAAATTGGTGACAACAGGGTCCTAGTAGCACTATGACACTTCGAGTATATAATTGGTTTTCTTACATTTTTTTTAGTTTGCTTCTTTTTATTTCTTTAGGATTTAAAAAAAAAAATGGGCACTGTAAGAACCCCCACTCTACACTAATCCATGTATGAAAAAAAACCCATAAACCAACAAAAAGAACTCAAAGATGATCAAGAGTTTGGAAGAAATTTCTCAAATCGTAGTAGCATTTGGGATCTCTTCTTCTCAGGAAGAGAAAATATTGATAGTAGTCAAGAACCTATCTGCCTCTCTGGAGGTGATACAAAAAGGAGAGTTCCATGAGATACATCCACAAGAAGATCTAAAAGCCTTTTGTAATCACCCTTTCCAACTTGTAGGAGAGACTAAATAATCATGGACCACATTCGATGGAGAGACACCATTAGAACCTAAGATCAAGCAATTTTTGATATGCCTTTCTGAAGATCCTCCATGCATTGAAGAGACCAATTATTCAAAATAAGATGATATACATGGAAAGATAGAGGGAGACACGGAGAGTGGTATAAATAAGGATGTGAACCAATAACATCAAGATTACATTGAGCTATGGTTCCAGATGACTATCATATTGAAGCACCACTCTCTTCTTCAACAAATCTTCACATCATCATCAAAGAAATTGGTTCTTCGTATTTTGGTATACATTAAAGATTATATTTCAAACCCGAGTATGAATGTATTTCTACACCCGTTACACACATGGTTACATTGGAAATATTCTTACATATGAAATTTAATTTCTTGTTCTTAGATAGGATAGAGTAAAAGTTGCATGTTAGTTAACCTAGTTCTAAATAAATGCAACATATTTTCACGTTTCTTTTCAAATAAATGAAATGAGATGAAGATAATATTAGTGATCTAACATCAAAAACCAAAACAACTTAAGATATTTCTTCTTCTTCTTACATACAGATCTCTAACTATTAATAATAACAGTTGCTCATAAGCCTAATCTTTAAAATATTATGGGGATTTACAAAATCTTTAAGGTCTACATAATGATACCCATAGGTAACTTGTACATCCTAATTTCCTATTAGAACTTTTTATTCAAGCATTCTTATGAAATAGTAGTAGGAGAGTGAATGAAACTTCTACTTGTGAGGGAACACAATCTTATATGGAGAAGATGAACTTGGGGACTAGAGGCACCTTTAGGTCATTTTATCATGGCCTCATCCACCACTCATTAAGTAAGTTTGACCATGATACGTCTTTCGACTAATCTCAATACATAAGTCTTTTTTTCATACGAATAATATTTTATGGGAAATCTATAAAATATCTTCCAACTCAATACCATCCCATCATGTAAAAAGGTTTTTAAAGATGTTTCTCCATTCACCCATGCGAAAGGAATTTATAAATTTTATCTTAAGGGTAAAGATTGGGACAAGAGACTTTGATGGAAAATGGGTATAAGAGGCTAACCTGTTGGGATACTGAACAGGTTTGATGGCAGCATATACCAGCATGTGGTATAACTAGGAAAACCCATCAGGGTATTGAACATGCTCGTGGGAAATGGGGCATTCTGCCTGGGAAGGATATTTCTTAGATGTCAAAATTACCCCATCGAAGTACTGAATAGGCTTGTTGGCAATGGGTTCTAATTTTGATGTCTTTCATTATGCCTAATCTATATTTGTCTGTATGAACAATATACTTGTGTAAATCCTCAAGAAGAAACATGCATGGTTGAACACAAGACTAATGAACCTCATCTAATTTCCATTTGAGAATGTTCGTAAGATGGTCTTAATACCCCGTCATTCATACCCAGGATTCCATTGTCCTAGACGTGGGACCCATAAGTGTAGGAGTCTAATAAACTTAAATGTGAACTTTATCAATATCACTTGAATGACAAACTTTTTCTGAAAAATCAAACAGGGATGATTGGTTTCCTATCGGTTTCTCATTTATTAAATACCACTTATCTCCTCATGTTCTCTTCTTTAAGGATAAGAGGAAAAACCCCCCATCATAATTTACATGGTTTCTTGAGCATACAACTGTTAATGATTGATGAAATCATATGTAATAAGTAATTTAGGAATTTCCTTTATGTTTGTAATATTTTAAAATTAATTTCATTTCCAAATTCACAGGCATGGATAAAGTTTAAGTTTTGGTTGTTTCTTTGAGATAACATCAATGTTTATTTTTTCTCTCATAATAACAGTGTTGGTTTAGTTCTTTTAGATTTTTCTATTCCAATACCGCTGATACAGAAACCAGTAGGTTTCTGTACCAATAGTAAAAAAATTTAAATATTTTTCGAGGGTACTTTTTGCAGGATATTTTCAGCAACTATTAGCTCTGGCATACTTCATTTCCCTCCTTCATTCAACATGTACAGACTCCACATAGTCCACTTTCATCATGCAACAATTTTGTGCGCTAATGAGAGTTTGCATGAGGACATGCAAACCAGCAGGCGTGGGGGAGAGAGAGACATAAGGAATCTTATCATATCATCATTCATTGACTCTCTCCTAGATATCTAGCAACTCTCAGTCTTGATCGGTTTAATCTTCATTTTCAACCATCATGTACTCCCATTCATCAACTGACAATGCACATTAAAGTGAAGGTAAACTTGAGGTAAAATTTGTTTAAGACTCTTTGATTCATTAAAATGTTTAAGGGAACTTGATGATTAACCACTCCATACATTTTATCTTTCATAAATCATTATCATTCAGTCTCCATCTACAATTCATAATAAAATGCATAATACTCTGATAAGGCCATTAGAATTAAAAGAAAAATATTGTGGTACATAAATCCAACGCAACATCTATAGTGTCTTCTCTTTATACATATCATAAATCATTCGCATAAAAAGGATAAAGTTATTTTTGCCTAAAATCCACAAATAAACATTGGTTTTAAAGAAAAACAACATAGTATACAAACAACTAAGTCCATATTCATATTTCCATACCATCCAACATCCCTTCATAACCCATCTATCATTTTTTTCTCAAATTTCATTGATCTATTGTAAAAGAAAGCAAGTTAAAAGCCTGTGATAATATCAAATGAAAAAGGGCATTGCTCCATAAGAACCAACACCCGCACAAAGAAATTAAGCCACATAAATCAATGATTAAATAGAGTATATACAATTTTTTTTTGCATGAGGACATGCAAACCAACAGACGTGGGGGAGTGTTAGACTCCAAATATGTCATATTTTTTACCATGTAAAGCCTCCATTCATAAGCTATATTCATTCACTCTTGATACATTCTATAGCCATTATCCCATCACTTACCACTAATTACATCCATTCTACCTTGTGGTCAATTATTATTGTTTTCTTGTCTTTTTAAGTGATTAAAGATGTTTTTAACATGATTTTATCGTTCATGGTTTAATCATATGTTTCTATGTCTAAACAATATGTTCCCGCATTGGAAGTCATCTGGTACCCACAATGGAGGTCATTCGGTACTCCAAGTCATCCGGTACCAAAGGGTTCTACAGTCAACCAGTACCTGCAAAGTCATATGATACCCACACTCCATGTCATCCGGTACCCACACTCCATGTCATCCAGTACTCAACTCGTCAAGTACCAATTATGCGCTCGTCTGGTACCAATGTTGTGCTCGTCATGTACCAGCATCAACAACCGTCCGATACCGGATATAGTTCAAAATTTTGGAAAGATTCTAGAGGAAAATCAGGGACATGGGTTTTGTATAGAGTGACGTTTATCCAAATCACACGTGTGGACCTCTAGCTCAGAGGGAATGATTCTGCAAAATATAGCAAAAATCTCAAACTGCCAACTTGCGCCTCGATTTCCGTTGATATGGCATCAGATCTAGAAATTCTACGAGATGGGTTTTGTTTAGAATATGGAAAATTGATAAAAAAAAACATGGGCAAGTTTTCAAAATTTGAATTAGTTTCAAAGATATGGGTGGATCCCTAACTTGAATCTGCCCAAACTACATTAAGACCCAAATTTTTGGGATTTATGCCTAAAAATGTAAAATCTGAAATCTGAGTATTGGGATTCGGTCCCATCCACTCCTCAATGATTCTTCATGTATAAATAAGCCTCATAGGGCTGTGAGAAAGAGCCATTAGTTTCATGAGGTTTTTGTAAGTAAAAGGTTTGTTCTTGTGAGAAAGCTTTAAGGAGTTAACTGCCATGTAAAAACCGAGTCTTTGACCAAAATGGAGGATTCACTGTCGTTGGTTTACTGTGCATCTTATTCACTTGAGTGATTGTCATTTAAGCAAGGTTATTCAACATGGGAAGGGCCCCTCATTTTGAGTAATACCCTGATACCCTCTTTTACTCTCATAGATTATATTGCTTGTGTTTATTTTTGTATAAATTTCATTTGTAGTTTAGTTGTCATCTTGTTGATTTGCATTCAATTTTTGTCAAGCTGCAAGTTCAGTTTCAATTTAGTATATTCATATTAGCACATACTTAGGAATGATTCTTCAATTGGTGTAATAATGTTTTGTTTCTATAATTTCATTTAACATTGCTTGCTTATTCCACCATTGGATATTGAAGAGTCTCATTACCATTCCATTCATTGACATACATTTGTAAAATTATGCCTGAAAATCCAATAAAACAGTATACAAGAAATTGTTCTAATATCATTTCACCATCTTCTTACATTCTGATTTCTTTTACTATTCATGAGAAATTGTCAAATCCACAATTTGGCTTTCCCATGGTTTGTTTCATGTCAATTGAATTCATTTCCATTTTCTTGTTTCTTTTATTGCATTTAAGTGTGGATCCAGTATAGGAAATAATCATTGAAAGACATAAAACTTAAGTAATCTACTCACGATTGATCACACGAACATCACCCTGAGTGCATGAAAGATTGTGTTCTAAGCATTTATAGCACTAAGTTATTCCTACGTCTCAGTGATGAATCCTTAGTGTTAATTTCCTACAGTGTGGGTTTGGATATTTTTTTGTCGACCTTAGATTAGGTTAGCCTAGGCTATGATCCTGTGTTTTCTATGCCTGCACCTCGAAGATTATGAGCCCCAGTTGATAATTAAATGTGGAAATCAATAGTGCATATATTTATCCCAATAGTAGGTAAAATTGAACACAACAATCAACATTTCATCATTGGTCACTGACTGGGTGGTTTCCCTTGTGTTTGATGGCAAGAAATCTATTCACACATTAGGATTCCTGTAGTGTCTTACATGCCATTAGCCTTATTGGTGGTTTCCTAGCCTTTGTCAACAGTTTTCCTTATTGCTGTAAATGTGTTGAACCTACACAGAATGGATCTAGCTAGAAAATACTACACACATTTGCAGAGAGAAATTGAGAAAGAAGAAGCAAGATAGAAAGAATGGAAGAATTCTCATTAACTGTATTCCGCACTCAAAGAGTGAATAATTTACAATAGATATATGATAAATGAGTAAATAATGAGCCATAGTGGTGGTCTAGATTGTTTTGGACACACACCAACAGTTACAAGAGTAAACTTCCACCGATTCTAATCTCTCAGGCAGTTACAGGAGTGAACTGCCACCTAGCTGAGTTAAATAGTCAACTAGTCTTTAGTTAACTCACTGAACAAAGAGTAGTGAGTTGGTGATGATCTCAATGTTGCATGGTGACAAAAGCAATGCAACATCTATATTCAACTGAACTAGTCAAACTAAAGTGTCAATTGAAAGTAGGTGTGTGTGAAGTAACTCCAGCACCCCCCCTGAACATCACTATAGTGAAAATAAAGAATGGGTCCCAGCTACAAGGCCATGTTAGGTACCCAAATACAAAAGATACACTGAACTAAACGAGGAAAGAGGGAAAACCTCATGGGAACAAAACCCCCCCCTCAAATTACAATGCATAAAATAAAAAATGAGAAGGAACAAAAAACAGTTGCTAAGCAACCATGTCCTTCACTCCAAGAAGACCTCGCAACTGTGCAAGTTTGTGCTCTTTGAATATTTTGTTAAAGATGTAGATGTCTTCATGGATATTATGAAGTATATGAATCATTACTATTTCCACACATATCCACTTTATATTCTTGTAATGAATAATATCCAAATAAATTTTGGATAAAACTTTGAAAACCGTGCGGCCGTTTCCAGAAAAATGCTGAAATTTTGTTGATTTTAAAACGATCATAACTTCACTTTCCAGACTCCGTTTCAGACGATTTTTTTTTTTAAATTGGATATTTTCTCGAGAAGAATTAAAATTTCCAATTTTTTTACGCAAATTTGTCTCATAAAATATCAGAATGGCATATGATGTGCGCGACTCTCTTTTTGTCTCTTGGCATGCATGCAGGGTGCATGCAAAAGTGTCTACATGTGAATCTTGAGATGCATGTCATATATCATCCACATGAATTTCAGAAAATAAATCTTAAATGGAGTAGACATCATCTTCAATTAATGGAATACAAATTTCTGCAAAAACTTTTGTAGAAGACTCTTCATAATAAGAGACTTGATCTTCTGATGGCTTCTCTTCTGGCTCTATCTTTCCAATCCCCTGCATGCAATCTTCACAATATTATTTATTCCCAAATAAAACATTTAATATGGTCCATAATTCATTTGGAGTGAATTCTTGTGAGTCATCATATACTTGATGGAGAATTTCGGGAGAAATAAAATAGAGGATACATCCTATGGCCATATCTTGTCTATTTAGAAAGTCATTTTTCTCATTGACATAACCAGCCTCTACTTCCATTGCCATATTTATTTGGTACAAGACTCTACATCTGAGAAGAAGAAGAATCTTTGGCTTCGATTACAAATAGTTATGATGCGTGAGAAGTATTTCTGGTGAATACTCCATCTTTTTGTTGTCTTCAATCTTTTGTACCTTCAAACAATTTTGGTGTAGCATTTTATTAGCAGTCCACCAGCTTTGATACCATGTAAATGTGTTGAACCTGCATAGAATATATCTATCTAGAAAATACTACACACATTTGTAGAGATAAATTGAGAAAGAAGAAGCAAGATAGAAAGAATGGAATAATTCTCATTAATTGTATTCCACACTCAAAGAGTGAATAATTTACAATAGATATAGGATAAATGAGTAAATAATGAGCCATAGTGGTGGTCTAGATTGATCTGGACACACACCAATAGTTACAAGAGTAAACTTCCACCTAGTCTAATCTCTCAGGCAGTTACGTGAGTGAACTCCCACCTAGCTGTGTTAACTAGTCAACTAGTCTTCAGTTAACTCACTGAACAAAGAGTAGTGAGTTGGTGATGATACCAATGTTGCATGGTGACAAAACCAATGTAACATCTATACTCAACTCAACTAGTCAAATTGAAGTGTCAACTGAAAGTAGGTGTGTGTGAAGTAACTCCAACAATTGGCTACTATTCAGAGGGTATTTTTCATGTATCACTTGCATCTTGCATACATGAAAGATGCATAGGGTCGTTGGTTCGTGAACATGTTCTTCATTTGATTTCATCCAAATCATTAAAATATTTCTTTGTACCTCGTGATGAATAATGGGAGATGCCTCAATGCTCTCCTTTCAATAGGTATCTTTCCATCGACTTCAGCTCATATATTATGGAGATGAGACATAGAGTCTTATGGGCACCTAGAGGCTTGCAGTCATTAGTGGCAGGTTATCTCATCATCGATAGTTGGGAATACATCATTGTCTCCTGATCAATGGATTCTTCAAGTGTTCGACCCTTACACCTCTATTCACACTTGCAAGAATGTACTTAGTGCCTTGAAACCTACTTTCATTATCGATAGGTTGTCTCACATTTTTTAACGGTATACCTTAATGACCGATAACCAAACAAAGTCTGATTGTGTTCGACCTCAACTACTTTATTGACACGATGTAGACTTTAACCTTTGGTGGATTGTGTAGAAGACTTGAAGACATTAGTTTATAGTCGCATCTTTCCTGAGTTGTTGCTATCTTTCATCGGACCAGTACCTATATGGCTTCAGTGATAATGGGAGATCATATTGTACTCCATTGTATACAGATATCTTCATATTGATTTTGAGACTATTTTTACTAGGCCTTGCTCGTGAGTGTGAAAACCTTTGTCATGTAGCCACCTTTGTATTTCCTATTCATGTCCATGAAGAGTTGTTTGGTATATTTTCACAAGGATATACAATGTAATTCAAATTAGCAGCCATGTGCAGAAAGTCAGTGCAAATTTTAATGAGCAACTAGTTCGTCCAAATGGGTCTCCATTACTCCACTTCTAGGTATTATAATGTATTTTGGCCATCACAGATACTCCTATGACCTCACACATTAGGGGGCATCTATTATAGCAAGATTTTCCTCACCCTATGCAAACTTGCACAGAGGGCCTTTTTCTATTTCCCTATGCATACTTGAAGTCCCTTTTTGCAAATTCCAGAGATAAAAACATTATTTTTCCACATATAAGCACCCTATCTATTATACAACATGCATATACGTAGGTTGCACCACTACAACCCATGTACATCAGGTTTTGTGCCCAGAATTAAAAAATGGTGTCAGTTTTCCATGTCACGTCACGAGAACCATGATCCTTGACCTTCCATATACTGGAAACGTTCTGAATCAACCCTTCAGTTCCACTTGAAGGCTATAAATGGGTCAAATCCGAGCTATGGAAAAGGAGAGAAGAATTCAAATTTGAGAGAAAAGTTACTATGGAGAAATTGTTCACTTCATATTGAGTCTGCATCCCTTTATCCTTTTAAGTTTGAACACATTGTTCATCCCCCAAGCTCTTCCCTACATGATTGAGAACATCATTGTCTCTCTTATATGAGATTTCCATTGGTGGAGGATTGAAGTGGTGGAGGCCCAACTGGAAGGGACTTAGTTTCTTGGTTCCGAACCATGCCGAGAAGGAAGTTTGTAATTTATTGACTTCTGTTGATTACATTTTAATATAAATACTCTTTTCTCGTCCAATTAATATCTTGAAAATATTTGAATTGTTATTCCATGGGCGTATTTGTTATGAATGTTGATGGATTATGTTATTGAATCTGCTAACATTATATATTATCACCATATTCTTGTGTTTCTTTTCTTTTGAGGATAAGTTGCAGGTGTATTTCTTTGATTCAAGTACTCAACAGTGGACTTCATCGAATGTCTGGACGAGGTAGATATTTTATCTTGTCTTATTAGCATATTTGTTTACATAGCATATCTGATATTAGAGTTGATTTCTACAGTCCTTTACATATGTTTTGGTTTACCCCTATCCATAGAGATATTTTCCTCATAAAAACACCTGAGGCATGAAATATTTCCAAGATGGAAATATAATAAACTGAAGATGAAGAAGATATGACCTTGTAAAATCGTCAGAAAATCTACTGCCAATGCTTATGAAATTGAGTTGCCAGAGGACATTGGAATTTCACCAATATTTAATGTAGTTGACTTATATCCTTACAAGATGGGTGACATAGGAGGGAAAGATGATCAAGAGGAGATTTAGTGGATACAACAGATGCCCATAGTAGAGAAGCCTCAGATAGAAAATATTTTAGACCAGAGAATTTCTAAGAGAACCAGGAGAAAAGTTTATTATGAATATATGTTCAAATGGAAGAATCATCCAATAGAAGATGCTAGTTGGATAACTGAAGAAGACATCCATAAGCATAGAAAGGAATTTGAGGAGCTCATGGATAGGATGCCATGAATATTTTTCCGAGGGGAGTATGTTCCAGGAGCATCATCGTCATCATTAATGAAGCTTAGTGGAAGATCACTCAGTATCTAGCGTATCTTACTTTAAATTAGTTTGGATACCAAGGAGAGCACACCAATTTAACTTTGAATCTGTTGCAATTACAGATCCCATGAGATATTCAGGCTAAAGCCATTGAATATTCTCATAGATATTGTAATTAACTTTAACTCCTATAGTATTAAACATATTTTGAGCGTCGACTCATATCTGAATTGTAATTTTTCATTTATTGTAATTTGCTTAGTGGTAGGAATATTTTAATTTTGATATGAAAGTTTTGGCACAGGGGTAGACCCAGGGTTCAATGTTTCAACACCGCACCAACACAACCCTAACTACTAGCCCTTTTGGCAACACCTACGAAGGAGATGAAGTCTCACCCGAGGTAGAGGCTGGGGGGGTTGCAGGACTCAGATGTCTACAACCAAGGCTGGGACATAGATACGTGATTACAATACTTTGTAGGGCACTTATCCAACAACATGAATTAGGTTATGATTCTCATGTACATCGCAGATTAACCCTTATTACAGAACAACACAATAATAATCAATATCTAACACTTCCAATTACTTAACACACAACATTAGCTCAGATCTAGCAAACATTCATGTTAAGCACTAAGATACAAAATCAAATGTATTCATATAACATTAACAACAATAAACAAATAATCACATAATCAGCATCAACAATATCGCCCATGAAACGTAAACCACCGGGATATGTGGTTCACCCTATTGTGGGGCTATGTCCACCAACATATTCTTGTTATTTATTAGTCTACAATATATTACATGCATATGCTCCACGTGCATAGAGCCATAGAGCCAAGACTCGCACTGGACAGGTGATCTGTATAGCACGAATCACCTTCACTCAAAAAATTATGTTAAGGCACATAGCCAACTCCTTGATAGAAAAAAACCTTACAAGACATGCGCCCAGCTCTGCATGCCCTTGGTACATTCTTGCACAAAGCGAAATACAAGTCGTCATGCACTAATCCATACTACTTCTTTCATCACCTGGCTACTTATTTATACATTTAAAAGCCTAAACATGGGTAAACCCATGAGCTAACATCCCATACCATTACATAAACCTAAAATCCTTTGTTGGGTCCACAAACCCGCACAATGGTGGGATATTCGATCTCCTCTATTTTGAAACTCATCTTCGACCATTCTATTGGTTCCCAACGAAAGCGGTCAAACACGGCCAATGTTCTCTCAAAACTTGAATGAGGGCCAACAAGCCCCAACTCACACAGCTGACTCGTCGAGTCATAGATCAAACAACAGCAGGCGTCAGTGCATTGACTTGCTTCTTCACAAGAGACTCTTGCTCGATGAACTCCTAGATCAATTTCTCGATGCTGAGACCCCTTTAGGGCATTGTTCTTGTCACGACAAATTGGTCCTTCGAGGGGCTTGGCGCTGTATTCGCTAAAAATATTGCAGGCTTCCATCCTACTTAGGTTGGAGTCTCTGTAATACTTCCATGAATTTTTTTTATGGATATGATAATCTTCTTGAAATGCACATTAATTTTATATTATTTTTTGTTAGGGTCCTAACTGGCATGGAGTAGAATCCAATAGCAAGTGGGATGTAATAAGAGTCAATATTAATAATGCCTAGCAATAAAATAGAATAAAGGCCCAGTCTAAGAAGACCTAATAGAAGCTGCATTTCTGAAGGATCTTCCTCTAGATGTTCTCTTGATGACATGTTAGTATAAATAAAGAGATTGAGGGTATGGAAACCCTTTCTTGGAGATTATTATAGCAGGCGTGTTTCATTCCCGGAGGTTGCCCCCTCGAGAAGAGGCGAGTACGACATTTTCTTTCTAAAATCAAAGTATTTATTTATGTTGTTCTTTATATCAATTGTAATGTTATTGTGGAGTTATCTGGTTATATTCATACGTTATTAGCCATTTTCTAACATTTTATTTTATGTGCATATTTATTATGTCGGTATCTACGAAGTGGTAATCGAGGCACTTTCCTTGGCAGAAATTGTGGGGATTTTTTTTCGGTGAAAAGCACGTATTAGTCTTTAAATACGAGAGATCTATCAGATTACATGCATAGCCGGTTGAGGGATTCATACCGCGAGGATACAAGTGGTTCTTAAGCATCCTATTGGCCACCCTTGTAACCTGTTTTAGTACCCCTTCGAGGGTAATTGCTTGAATCGGACAACACTGTGTATGGATCGACCTAGATTTCTTGAAGACCCTCTTTAGATAAACCTATCGTCCGACGTGGGACTTCCTGTAGTGTCTGAAACAACACTTAGGAAGATACTCTCTAGTACGGGTAGAATTAGTGCAATGAAAGTGCGGTCTATCCTCCTTAGTTAGTGCCCTTAGATGTTGGGCCGAGTACTGTTAATTTGGACTTGCAGCACATATATGAGAGCTATATACCGAGGAGACATGCCAATGCGTAGAGACCCTTGAATACCCTAACCCTTGGGGCCGAAACATAAACAAATTAAAGCAGTCAGGATCATTATGGCCAAAGCGTATTGATTTTCAAAGTAAATACACATTTCTTTAGGGTTTAATCGTTGGGGGATTTCATCACTACAGTATTCTTCGGACCAGAGTATAACTTTCTGCGGGTCAATTTAAAAAAAAAGTTAAAATTTTTCACCATTATTTGAGACCTATTCCATTGGATTCATCTCTTCTCCTTATCACATTCATACATATAACTTTTCGGAAAAAAAATTGACCCGCGCCCCTTTTCGGATCACCCATCCTCATGGCCCATCCATAGCCAAGATCACGGAAGCTTCGCTTCAACACCTTGCAATCACGGTTTCCTCGGACCAAAAAATAAGTGAAACAACTCAGTTCTACTCTTGCCTCCATCGATTCATCCATCAGCACAGCCATAAATACGACCATGCCGTCCTCAATGGAGGAAGTCCAACAAAAACTGACCACCCAGATTGAATCTACCTTTGCATCACTCTACACCAAAATAAAGATCCTGAGATGACCCTTTCTATGAAGCACCTCCAAAGACCGAGGCGAACATTCCTCCCATTCCCTTTACCTTTCGGCCCCATCACTTTCAAGCGTGACCCTCGCTAACCATGGTGGATGTGAACAAATTTGATATTTCAGTTAGCGGTTGGGTAACCCAAATGGAACATTATTTCTCTTTATATGATATCACAGATGACTTGGCCAAAACTCGGTATGGTGTTCTCCATCTAGATCCAGAATAGTGGTGGCAATGGTAGCGATGGAGAAAAACTTCCCATCAAAGGGTATATTGCTTGGACCCTAATTTGTGGTAGCTTTATGAATGCTTTGAGACGGACACCAACCATTTGGGCCATTTGACAAAGTTGAAACAATGCGGAACAATGGGAAAGAGTTCATAGTTGCCTTTGAGCACGGCTTTTTGAACAAAGGGCATGATTGATTCTTTCTTTCGAGAGTGTTTTATCGGTAACCTCAAAAGAGATTCGTTATGTCGCATGGATTGACCCTCAAAGTTGGGTGGAGGCTAAAAGAGTTAAAGAAGCTTTGTCAGGTTGTATCTCGGCTATGAAAGCCCTCCTTTATCCCTGGCCTAAACCCCACTCCTCCCTACGCCCCATTAAAGATGAAAAAATTGACCAAGGCTAAAATGGATGGTCTCCAACTCAAAGTCCTTTGTTATAATTGTGATGACAAATATTTCAGGGGCCACAATTATGAGAACAAAATCTTTTATATTCATCTCGATGATGACTAGAAAGAGGATGTTGAAACTCCCCTTGATAATGCAGTCACCTTAAATCAGCATAACCCCTCGCTTGGACCCTCCTGAAGTAGAACCGTCATTTCCCTCAATGCTCTCATAGCCTCCACTCCCCAAGCCCTCTCAAGCTAATTGATTACATCAAACATCGGAAGGTCATCATTACGGTTGATAGTGGAAGCATACATAATTTTTATTCATCGCCGCATTGCTTAAGAAACTCATTGCTACATCCATGTTGTCAACAATTTCAAATCATGATTGTAATGGTGGTTCCATGAAATGAAATGGAGGAAGCGTGAAAATGTGCATCTCCAAATGGGTGACTACCATTAAAATCCCATATGTTTGTTGTTATCGACATGGGTGGTTGTGACATTGTGTTGAGTCTTGGTGGCCTAAGAACTTTGGGTCCCATTCTCATGGATTTTAAGGCAGTAACCATGCAATTCACTTGAAGGCCACCAATATAAATTCAAGGCATCAAATAGTTCTTTTGAGGTCATTAGTTCCCCATCGCATGGAAAAGGCTGCTCAAAGGTCATTTGGTGTCATTTCCCAACTTCATGCCATCCAAGACATTGAGACACCCGGTGCCTTAGTCCAAATCCCTCAACTCTAAGCATCAAATGGTATTTTCCACTCCCAAGGACTCCCTCCGCTCCCCGCATTGTTCATGACCATTCCATTCCCCTTGTGCCGGAAGCCTTCCTCCCCAATATCCATCTATATATTACTGCCCTTTTCACAAAAATGAAATTGAGAAAATGTGCGGGGAACTACTTAATCTGAGGCATTATCCGCCTGAGTACAAGCCCTTACTCTTCTCTTGTGATCATGTTCTTGAATAAAGAAGGTTCTTGGAGAATGTGTCACGAATTTAAGTGTCATCAATAGCCCGACCGTGAACAAATTTCCCATTGTTGTCATTGACCTCCTAGAAGAACAGGTGGTGATTCTTTACTAAACTTGATCTTCATACAGGGCTATCACGGATACATATGAAACAAGCATATATTCCCAAGACATCCTTTCACACTCATTAAGGGGCCACTATGATTTTTGGTCATGCCCTTTGGCAATGTAATGCCCCTCCTTCAAGCCTCATGGTGTAATCTTCCATCCTTTCCTACGTCATTTTGTATTGGATTTTCTTTGATGATATCCTCATCTATAGAAAAACACCGGATGAACCATCTTACTCATGTGTGGATCAAGTTCTCCATCTACTCTCTCGGCACCAACTTTTCCTAAACAATCTAAATGTGCTTTGGTGCCTTAGAAGTAGAAAAATTGGGTCATCTAGTTGGCAAAGGATAGCGTCGGTGGATTCGAAAAAGATTGAAGCTATGCAAGGCAGCGCGCCAAAGACTCTCAAAAGGTGCATGGATTTCCTAGGCTTAACGAGGGGTATTATCGCCCAAGGATTTGTTAGAACTTGTATGGAAGGTGCACGACACCTCTCCTTTGCTCTCTCACCTCAAAAAATAACTCTTTCACTTGGACTCCGACCACTTGCTCCAAGATTTTCAAACCTTGAAGGCGACCGTAATGGACCACTCCGGTTTTGGTCCTTCTTGATTTCTAAAGAACTTTGTGTTGGAATGTGATGCCTCGGGGAAAGGAATCGACGAATCATATGCAGAGAATTAGATCTTTGGCCTTCACCAGACAACAACTATCTAAAAGGAATCTGGAAAATCCATTTATGAAAAGAAATGTTGGCTATTTTGCATGTAGTTGATTTGTGGTATATATCTTGGGGTGAAATGCTTCTAAATTAAGACCGACCATCAAACCTCAAGTACTTTATGGAACAACGCATTTCCTCACCGGAGCAACAAAAATGGGTGACTAAGCTCTTTGGATATGATTATGAAATCATTTACAAGAAGGAAAAGACAATGTAGTGGTGGATCATATCCGAAAATATGAAGAAGGATCCATTTTTTTCTTTTCTTTCATTAGTACTGATTAGCTCAAAGTGATAGCGTGAGAATAGCTTCAAGATCCCAAAGTTCATCGTCCAACAATTGAAGACCAATGCTCTGGCTCCCCCGGGATACTCTTGGCTCCAAGATGAGCTTCGATACAAAGGCCATTTGTATTTAAGTAAAAAATCAAAGATTAAATCTACGATACTTTCTGAGCTTCATCTTTACACCGCAGTGGGAGCACTTTCGGGGTTCACCAAAACATATATTGAGGTCAAACGTTATTTTTCTAGGATGGTATGAAGCAGGAGGCATCAATAATTTTGTCGTTGAATGTGGTGTCAACACCACAGTAGAAAGCAGGTCAAATCTTCGAGAACACTACAAGCGGCTTCGATTCACCTACTATTTGGAAGGATATCTCTATGGACTTTATTAGAAGATTACACAAATCGGGGAATAAATAAGTCATAATAGTGGTTGTGGATAGCCTTTCCAAATATTCTCATTTATAATCTCTTCAACACCCATTCTTGCATCCCACCGGTGAAGGCTCAGAATTTTCATGAATTGGGTCTTCAGCTTCGCTGTAAAGCCAGCATTGTATTCTTTCGATCGCTGACCCAACTTTCACAAGCAATTTTTGGCAAAATTGTTTAGCTTCTGGGGGCACCCAATTGCATCTCGGCATGTCTTGTCATCCCCGGTTGATGGTCAAGCGAAAGTTGTCAACAAGTGTTTGGAAACATATATATGAAATTGGTTTTTCTCGAAGACAACTAACCTCGATGGGCTCAATAGTTACCCTATCTCGGATAATTCCAGTCTGACCTTCCACCGCCATACAGCTACTTGCATGACTCCTTTGAAGTAGTATATGGACAAAGCCGCAACCGTTCTCTCCATACTAGGAGTACCTCGAAGGTCACAAACGTTGACCAAACACTAGGATTCGAGAGGATATTGTATACCTTAAAGGAACTTGAATCGCCCAGCGCGAATGTAGCATCAAGAAGATCAAGGTCGCTCTGGATTTCAATTTGCAGAAGGGGATAAGTTGTTTCTGCGATTGCAACCATACAAAACTTCCCTCAAGATTGACATTGTACAGAACCTAGTGCCCAGATTTTATTGTCCTTATACAGTTCTCAAGCTAGTGGGACAAGTGGTATATAGGTTAGCTTTGCCCGATCATTCGAAGCTACATCATATTTTCATGTTTCATGCTTAAAAGAAGATTGATTGGAACTAGGTTTCAAATTCAAACCAACCTTCGAGTTAGGCGAAAGAATCCATTTGGCTATAGCTAGAAGCGGTTTTGGACCCGATTAATGATGTACGTCGAAAGTATCAAAGTCGATGCTAGTCGGTGGAAAGATTCAACTCGGCCGGTTACCGCCAGAACCAACTTCCATTACGCAATAGTTTTCTGCATATCTCAAGCGGGGACAAAGGGCATTTTACGTTTTTTAAGGGAAGGGACATGTTAGGGGTCCTAACCCACACATAGATATATCAATATATTAGAATGTAATAAAGGGTCAATATTAATAAGGCCTTTCAATAAAAATAGAAACAAAGGCGGATGTAAAGAAGACTGTAGAGCTTCACAGCTAGAAGGATATTCCTCTATATACTTCTCTTTATAGACATATTTAGTATAAATAAAGAGATTAGAGGGTATGGAAAGCCTAGCTTGGATATTATTGTAATGGGCAACAGACTAGAGGTTTCCTCGAAGAAGTGAGTGAAATTACGATTCAAAGTGCTATTTACACGTTGTTTTTCTTATATCAATTCTATGTTATTGTGGAGATTATCGGATACATATTCATTGATGCCATTTCTAGAATTTTATTTCTATTACGCATATTTATTATATAGGTATCTTGCATTTTCATCTTCCTGCATTTATAGTAAGCAACTAATACGTGGTTACCCGGTGGATGCATGTTGTTTCACCTCCTGGAGCCATGCTTCCAATTTCCTCAGCTTAGGATCTTATGGAAGGCTCTCATAGGTCTCTGCTTGCTTTGATTTTCAGTTTCTTACACTTTCGAAGACCGGTCTTCCGATTCTTTCTACTATTCCCTAGGCACACTTCACTGATTTTGTACTTCTTGTGGAGTGCTCGACATTTCTTGGATCTCTAAATATTACCCTTGCTTGAAGTTGTTGAATGGCTTTAGTGATCTTCCCCACTTGGCTCTCATTTGTTTCTTCTTCCATCTGTGCCAAGCTTGGAACAAAGAGAAGTGATTTATTCACTACCTCTTTGATCACAGTCTTCTCTGTGAGTAGTTGGTCTTTTTCTTCATGTATATTTGCATTGTTCTGCTAAACTTCACCTGAATTTCATTTTTCTCCTTCTACGCAACTCGCAGTTTCTCTAATACCTCCTCCTTTGCTTGATTTAAGGCCTCTATGGCCTTCTCCTTTCTTCTTGGACTCGATGAAGTCTAGCCTCAGTTATATATCCTAATCTTCGTAATTGGGTGGGCTCATCCCCAATTCTACAATCTTCGACAAAGAAGGCACAATAGGTACTACACAGATCAAATAGATGGATTGTTGTATGTCCTTGAGCTCTTTCTCTATTATTTCATACATTTTTTTATTTCTTTTGCTTCTATGTCTCTGTAGGATATCCTCTGAAGCATCTTCCATGGATACGATGATGAGATCAACATCATCCACTATGAACACATTCTTCGACAAAGGCTTATTGGCTCGGGTCTTCTTTCTTGTTGAGGGTTTATGTGGAGAAAACTTCCTTTTATTTGATGTCTTGGCCTCAGTAGGGGATCCTTGATTAATTAATAGCTTCACCTTTTCTTTTCTTGTTTCCTTCTTCCCCTCCTTCCTCTTGGTTCCCTTCATCTCCTCCTCCTCATGCGGGTGAGTGGAAGTTTTCTCTGACATTATATCCTCATCACTTTATATGTTCTACACTTCCTCCTTTCTCTTCCTTTTCTTCTTTCCATCATGTTTGACCCGGGTGACCAATGGACTTTCGATGATGTCGAGGTCGGACAGTTCTGCATATCTGACCGGTACAAGGAATTCATCTGGTTATTCTTTAGTGATCTCTTCCATGTATTTTCTGGTCAACTTATAGTAATACTGCTGACTTAGCGCCTTACCATCACGCGGCGGTGATGTAGATAAAGTAAATAGATCTACATTGAAACTTCGCTAGTGGCCTATAATGATGCAAAGTGACCGAGGAATCGTCGTGGAAATGCTTCAATGGCATGCTTGAGTTGTAAGTAATAAGTATGAAACATTTTATTTAATTTTCCATTGCTTAAGCCATATCATTAAGTATTTCTAAGGTGGAGAAGTGCTCTTTAAATATGATTATGATGGCTCAACTTCGAGGAATGTCTCTCTTTCCAGCATCTTCCAAGCTTTGAAGGCGATCAATACCAGTAGCCAACTAAATGAAACTCATATCATGGTCATATTAGCTACATGGCCGGTCCTTATCAACTCATTTACAAGGTAATAAGCCAGTTCATTTGGATGCCTTCTCTACGCCCTTCATAGGGTCTACAACAATTCAGTGACCTATGTTAGACGGCTCTTTCTAACAAACTTACCAGCTCTGTGAGATGAAAATCTGGAAGCTGTACCACCACGGATGGAGGCTACCTTGTATCTCTGCTTTCCCTTTTATACATCACTATAATCTTCCTTTATACACTAGCGTACCGGAGATTTGAGGGTATTCTCTGGTAGAACTAGTAGAGTCGGTCTATGCTCAGATCTGTGATGAGATGGATCAATGTGGGATCCACGTTCACCTAACCGATAAAATACCTCCATGGTATCTTGACAGGGAGGATTTTTAACCCATGGCGTTAACCTCTAATGTTGTCGAAGTGGGGATATTCGATAAGTTAGGATAAAATGGAAGCTACATAGGCTCCTTTATGCATGGTAGAGAATATGGAACGATTATTCGATCATCTTCATCAAATACTTGATAATGAAGTGCGGTATGCGTGTAATTTCTTCAGGTCTTCGAGGGTTGAGTTGTTGTTCTTCGGCAACTGGGGAATAATGTCCTAGCGGGGTCAGCTAAAGTGTAATCACGCCGGAGTCATTGATCATCATGTATTCAGAACTCACATGGGATGCTTGTCATGATTCACCATCTTGGTCAAGGCGATTCATGTGAATGCGGCAAGGCAAGCGAGATCGACATTAGTTAATACATGTCGTCGCGATGTTTGCTTCACTTCTCAGTAGCGGTCTGACTGGGCAGAGCGTCCATTCAAAGGGGATGCTTGCAATACTTAGGTCGGCCGATGGCAATATCGCTAGACATGACTCTCACCAGTCATGGATCTACAAGTATATATTCCATGAGCTTCTCTAAAATTGCTTCGCTTGCCAAACTTATGCACTCATAATCAAATAACGGTGAATAGAAAATGAGTGAATGGTGAGGTCTAGAAATCATAGTGTGATACAATGGATTCTCTATTACCTTGGATAATCACGGTTACCAAAACATGGTCTGGTGTGGCGTCCAGCGGGTTAAAATAAGCAAATTAAGTATTACCTGCTTCAATGGGTAGAATGCCTCAATGAGTACAAATCCATCCGTTAATGGTAATCTCGATGGTCAACATCATTCTTTCGAGGAAATATTGTGTTTCTATCTGATACGAAGCGTCATTCTAATGGTCGAGGTGCCTCCAGCGGTCATATATCGCCGCTGGAGAATTGATGCGAGTTGTTACGTTATTCGAGTTCAACTTTTGTCGCCTCCTGCGAAATGTATCTGGAACCTTCCGATAGTTTTCTGGCAGATTTCTTTTTATTGGGCTTCCTTGCCTTCTTTCCTGTATCTGAGTCTCTCTAACTGTTTCCGGATTCCTCTTTCCATTCTTATTCTTATCTTATCCTATTAAAGTGACTTCACGCTAATGTGTTCTTCTGGTCTGATTAATGTTCCTTCTTTTTCTATTTCCAGTGTGGCTATACTTCTTTCTTGCATGGCCAGGTTCTTTCACGTCTTCTGTTTTCTTTTTTTTTGAACTTTTGGATAGATAATTATCTGTCCCTCGGTTGCTTCAACTAATCCTCTTGTTCTTCTATTAGTCCATCTATTCTCTGGCTATGAAATCCCTTAGTGCTTGCTTTTTCTTTTTGTACCTTCCTCCTCTGCTTTGTATCATCGAGTCCTTCTCCAATACAGTATTTCCCAATAAAAGTGCAAAAGGAGATTTGTTCTCAAAAAACTTAACGAACTCAAATTCTTCTTCGATTATCAGTTCCATGAAAATCCTTAAGGTATATTATTAATTCTTCATAGGGTTGTCATATTTCCTTTAAACAAGCCCATCCTTCCCAATGAAGGTATAACAATAGGCTTTCCCAAAATTTTGAGAGGTGCTTTGCTGGTATAATATTGACGTAATGTTTTCTTCATCAATACGCCAATTACGTAATCCAAAGTCTCCTATTTTTGGATCTTTGGTGAACTGATGTCTCGCGTTATCCATATTCTTCTTTTCAATTGTATTAATATAGTCTCGACTCACGTTGTATGATTCTTTAACATATCCTTAGTCTCTTGACCTTCTTTATAGTCTTCTTGTCCCATGTTCATATTTTCAACTTTAAAAATCATCCTAGGGAAATCCTCAAACTCATGACAAATAGATTCAGAAACAAAGATAAGAAGGCCTATGACATTCTTTAGCAAGATGTCGTTAATACTGCAAGCTATAACATGGTGTCTATCTCTTTATTTTTAAACAATCCTAGCCTTTCTTGCGATGCGCGTGGGATCTGTGAAATCAGGCGCATTACGCCGCTCTTTCTGGTTCTTGCATCCCACTTATTAGTCCAAAAATTCTTTCTATGCACTTGAGAACCAACATATCTTTCTCTCTGTTTCCTATCAAAATTTATTGAGATCAAATATTTCATCTACTTTGTGCCCTAGTTTTTCATACTAGGACAAAATCTATCAATCATCCCTAAATCCATACTTTAGAAAATTCCCACTTATAATACCTTGCGAAACCGCAAGCTTTAAAATCTTATAACAGATCGGTTTCTTTCTTAGCCGCAGGCATGAGTCAGTACCTTGATGTTTGACACAACTTGAATCTACACATAGAAGTTTCTCTTTCTTCGATTCCCAGCAATCCGCGATTTTGAGGTCCCGGCAATGGAACCATTTTGTTTGGAACGAGGTATACTAAGGGTTCAGTAGCTTCAATGTAACAACAAAACCTAACTACTCATTGTTAAGCCTAATATTGGCTCATTACCGGTGGGGCATATTAGATTAGTAATGTTATTTTTTATTTATGTCATTTGGGCCATTAGTTGTGATTTAGATTAGTAATGTTATTTTATTTATGTGGAAACTTTAGGCCATTAAAACCTCTAGTCTCCCTATATATACAAGAACATTTCATTTTGAATCTTGTACTTGAACATTTAAAGTGGGGTAAAGGAGGTTGCCCCTCGAAGAGGCTATTATCCCGATATTATCTCTTTTTCGAAGGCGTTGGCTTTCTTGAGGTTTTTCTATAATGATGTTTTAGTTTTCTTAACACCTTAGTATAAGAGCTAAAGGTCTTGGGGTTTAGCTGCTACATCGGAGACACCTTAGAATTTAAGCTATAACTGTTTTCACACAACGTTTTAGAAGAAAGGAACAGCTTAAGGGTTTGCGAATACGGATCCAAGGTACGTTGGGTTAAAAAAATTAAGCTCTGAGGCCCTATAATTTCGGAGATACAACCGGTACAATATAGGGTTATGGAATCATCTACAAAATGAGTCATTGAGGAATTTTCGCTATATAAACAAATTCTGTAATGTTTCAATTACTGTAATCAGGAGGCCACCACAGAAATTAGTTTTTCTATCTGTGATAAAAAGTGCAGATTTTGATTCATCACAAATTTATAGATACACCTTGTGTAAAGATAGGGTATCATTGATCCTATTGGCTAGTATCAAGAAGGTGTTCGAACAAAACAATCATAACTTCTTCGAGTATCCAAAATTGAGTGGACTGGTTGCATTGGATAGGTGAATGATCTGTACTATTTTTGGTGTGAGTTTCAAATTATTATATCAATTATTTGTGTGGGGCATACTATGCAAGTGATATCTCCTGTAAAGGAAAAAAATAAGCAAGTTGTGGAATTCTTGGTAAATTCACTTGGCACATCAATTTTTGATCAGAACTGTGGAATTAAAGAGAAGAAATATCATGAAATACATAAAGGAAGCTTCATACCCAAAGGGGCTAAAACTTGGGAGATACAATAGAACTAATATTGTCCTAGCGAGAACCACCTCAAAATCAAGGCTCAAAAGTGATACTGCGGCCAACATGCCACCCACCCAAAAAAAGGGAACTTCCTACACAAAATAAGCCTCGAGAAAATCCTACTTGGACTTGATGAAGGTGAAGAAATCGTGGGACATAAATGAACTACAAAATAGATGGATTCAATGGAAGCTAAGTTGATGGATTGATGGAAGCTAAGTTGGATGCCTTCTAAGTTCAATGGAAGCTAGTTGGATACTAATTAGATGGTTTAAGGGGAGATCATGGAAGTATTGAAAAATTTTTGTAAGACGCGAGAAGTGAAATGCATCCCATGAAATTCTGATGTGTGGACCACCGAGGAAGGTGAATCAGAATGGAGAAACTCCAACTTTGGTTTGAGAGGCCAACCATGTTCCTAAGATTGACATGAGAGTTTGATGCTTGGGACCCGATTTATGGATACTTCAGATGGAAAATTCTTTGATCTCCATAATGTATAATGTGCCACATACACAAAAGGTACAAATTGCTTCTTTATATTTTAGAACCTAATCAATTTTTAAGGTATCGATGGCTTTGTTCGCAAATTACTTGTCACTTGGACAATTTTTTTTACGGAAGAAATGATATCACATATGAGGATACAAGGCAATACAGCTAACACAGCCAGTGATACAAATCTCAAGCAAAAGGGTTGATTCTGCAGAGCACATTGAGAACTTCCAGATTGAATATAAGGTAACCGATATTCGGATGAGCACTTGATTGATGTATTCCTTGGAACTTTAAAGGATAACACTTCAACATGGGGTTAGCCTTTGGGAACCCAAATCGTGGAGAAATGCATTTAAGGTGGCAAGAAATGTTGAGAAAAATATGGCTATAGCTACTAGAAGACCCTATCCTAACATCTATAGAAGAACAATGCTCCTTCTTCTAAAACATCAGCCTAGGTTGAGACACCTCAACAATTGGAGGGAAAGAGAAAAGCAAAAGGTTTATGCTTTAATTGTGGCGACAAATGCAATTAAGGGACATAGATGTGGTGAGAAGAAATTATTCTACATAGATTGTGAAGAGGAAGAAGAACAGAACAGGAACCATATCAAGATAAAGCGTGAAGCAATTTAAGTCACGAAGAGTTAACTCCCGCGATATCATGTAATGCATTGGGCTGGAATTAGCACTCCTCAACCCTCAAGATCGGAAGGGATACATCAAAAAGAAAAAAGGTAATAGTCCTAATTGATTACATGCGTATTACTCATAATTTCATTCATTGTAAATTAGCCAAAGATCTCAATTGCTTTGAATATCTAGTGCCAGAGTTTTAGGACTATTACCTTTTTCTTTACATATTCCCCCATAGTAGGATCAATCTTACTATGGGGGAATATGTAATGAATAGTCAATGATTGCTATACCCATGGGTGGTGGATGTTGTACTAGATCCAATGGTTACAATCATTAGGAGCAGTGGCTTTTTAATTTTTTCAAGAACTTTTCATGAAATTTTTATTGGAAGGAAAAGAAATTGAGTTGAGAAGGATCACAGGGAAACTTGCGTGGAGTGATAAAAGCTCTAATGGCATGACAAAGTATTGAGGGCATCAAGGCATTATTTCAAAAATATGCTCACTAGATGTTCAAACATCTAAGCTATCTATTCCTCAAGATCTCAAAGGATCATTGATAGCATTCAAAGTATTTGAAGATATTCCCAAGGGTCTCCCTTCTAGCTTCGAGAAATCATGATCATGAAATTCACCTAATTCACAGGGTGTTCCTCCTAACATCGAATATCTGAATACATATGCCCCGGAAAGAAGTGAAATTAGAAGCATGGTTGAAGAAATGTTTAAGAAATTTGGCATCATTAGACCTAATAAAGTTCTTACTCTTACACCCGGTGTGTGTTATTCAAGAAAAGATAGCTCATGGTATGCATGTCGATTATAGAGAGCTCAACAAGATCACTATTAAAGATAAGTTTCCCATTCCATGATTGATGAATTGTTAAGATGAACTACATGGGCAATCTATTTCACAAAATTGGATCTCAGTTCGGAGATATCATCCCGGATTGGAATGAAGGAAAAGATATCTAGCTTGACATTCGAACTCATGAAGGCCATTATGAATTTTTGGTCATGCCCTTTTGGCCTTGTCTGCTCCACATTCAAGGGTTGATGAATTCCATTTCAAACCCTTCCGCCAATTGTGTTAGTATTTTTGATGATATACTAATCTATAACAGAATGTAGGAGGATCATCGCAACATCTGTGAGTGCTACAACTTCACTAAAGGGCTTGAAGCAACTATACCAAGCCATCAAATGTTTCTTTGGAGTAAAGGAGGTGAAGTATTTGGTCTTATTGTATCTCATGAAAGGTGTCGAAAGTAGATCCTAACAAGATTAAAGGCCATGATGGGTGATGGATTCCCAAAACATTAAAAAATCTTAGAGGATTTTGGTTTGACAGGTTACTACAACAAATTTGTTCGGAACTATGGAAGAATAATGACACCTTTACTTGGCACTAACTAAGAGGATGCATTTTCATGGACTCGAAGGCAACTAAGATTTTGAACAACTTAAGAGGCGATGTGTGCGACTCATCTTGACCACTCCGGACTTCACAAAACCTTTATTGTGGAATGTGATGCCTCGGGAAATAGGTGGTGATGTCCTAATGCAGAAGGAAGGCCCACAGCTTTTGAAAGTGTCAAACCCACTCAAGGAAGAGACTTACACAAACCCATTTATGAAGGAAATGATGGCAATACTACATAGAGTGAAGAAGAAATGGGCGTCATACCTAATAGGTGGAAGGCACTTCAAAGGTCAAAAGCTGAGGATCTTGATAGTCTTAAATACTTCTTGGAACAAAAGACTATCTTGGAAAGAATAACAAAATGGGTAACCAAGATCTTTGGATATGATTATTGGAAATCTCATCTATAAAAAGGGGAAGAAAAATGTTGTGGCGGTTGCACTCTCGCGAGGATAGAAGATGTTGAGGCCTTTCTGCATTAACTATCTCGATCATCAACCCGATTGGATATCTGACAAGGGATGAATGGAAGAATGACAAAAGTGTGGACTCTCTTTGAAAGGTTGCCTTAAGATTACGGTGCATGAATGCATTTACATGGAAAAATGATTCACTATGGTACAAAGATGCGTCTTATTTATGTAAGAACTCTCCCAACTCAAACAAAGGTGCTATTGGGCGCACACCTCTCTAGGAGGACTTTCGAGATTTTTGAAAACCTACCATGAGAGTCGAGAAAAGGATTTTTTTGGGATGGCCTTAAAAGCCCGTGTTCAAAAGGTTTGTGGAAGAATGTTTTGGTTGCCAACAAAATAAGGTGGAAACAATTAAGACCGGGGTCTTTACAACGCCATTATCCATCCCAAGTCGTTGGGAGGAGGTTTCCATAGTTTCATCGCAGTTCTGCCAAAGTGCGAAGGAAAAGAGTGTCATCATGGTGATTGTTGATGAATGGACCAGAAATGCGCGCACTTTGTGCACTCTCATCCTTTCAAAGCTAGTTTAGTTGCCACCGCATTCATGGAAGCAGTTCAAAAGCTACATGGCGACCCAAAGATTATTAGCCAGTGATAGAGATCCCATCTTCCTTGGACACTTTTGGAATGAGGTATTTTCTTTTTGAATACTCAATTGAAACCATAGCTCATCCTATCATCCTCAATCGATGGACAAACCCGAGATAGTGAACAAATGTCACAAGAAGGATACCTTCGTTGCTTTGTCTCGATAAAACCAAACATGATAGTTCAAATGGTTACCCTTGGCGAGAATGGTGGTATAACACTTCCTTTCACCTTTGCAACAAAAATGACACCATTGCATGGCACTTTATGGATACCACCCTCCTTCCATCACTTCTTCTCTAAAGAAAAATCTAAAGTTCAAGCGGTGGAAGATCATAGAATCAACAACAAGTTCTCCAAATCTTAAAAGGACAACGACCATGGCACCAAATAGCATGAAACAACAAGCGAGATCAACATCGTAGTGAAAGTTTTGAAGTAGGAGATTGAATGGTTTTAAGACTACAACCCGCCTAAACCGAGATGTCCTCAAGCAAGCCAAGAAGGATAAATTATCACCAAGTACTATGGCCCTTATAAGGTGTTGCAAAAGATTGGTACTATGGCGCTAAAATTGGGTACAGCACGTCTTCACGAGTACACCCAGGTTTTCCATGTTTCATGCTTAAAGAAAGTTATAGGAGACAAGATCGAGTTCAAACTATATTGCGAGAACTTGTGAGGAAAGGAAAAATGATATTGAACTGAAGCCATCACTTGACACAAGAATTAAGCCAATGAGGAATAGATCATTTTGAGTATCTCGTGATAAATGGAGGAAACTACCAGTGAAAGATTCCACTTGGGAAGATGGAGTCTTTATCTGAAGCATCGGGGATTTACTCAGCGTTGCGGACAACACTTGGCTCAAGGGAAGGGGCATGTTAAAGCCCCTATGTATTGGCTCATTACCACTTATTGGGGCATATTAGATTAGTAATGTTATTTTATTTGTAATAGGCTTTAGGCCATTGGTTGTGATTTAGATTAGTAATGTTATTTATTTATGTCGGCTTTAGGTTTTAATGGCCTAAAGCCTCCTAGTCTCCTATATATACCAAGGGGAACTATTTTCATTTAGTCATCTTGTACCCAGACATTTAAGTGGGGTAAAAGGAGGTTGCCCCTCTTGTACTTGAACATTTAAGTGGGGTAAAAGGAGGTTGCCCCCTCGAAGAGGCTTATTATCTGATATTATCTCTTTTTCAAGGCGTTGAGTACTTTTCTTGAGGTTTTTCTATGCTATATTGATGTTTGGTTCTTAACACTATCGGCCCTTTCGGAAACACCTGGAAAGCAGATGAATTCTCACCCAAATTAGAGGCAGGGGGGTTGCAAGACTTATATGTCTACAACCAAGATGGGACAGAGATCTGTGATTACAATACTTAGCATGGCACTTAGCCAACAACATGCATTAGGTTATGATTCTTATGTACATCACAGATTAACCCTTATTACAGAGCAACACATTAATAATCAATATCTAACACTTCCAATTACTTAACACACAATATTAGCTCATATCTAGCATTGTAATAAGAACTGTATTTTGGTTTGTACATACTATGTCACCAAGTGGGTAGAGGAAAAATCCCTATTCAAGGCCACATAGAAGTTTGTTGTCGAATTCATTTATGAAGACATCTTTATCCACTTTGGTGTTCCTTATGAAATTGTTACATACCAAGGCACTCAATTCACTTCCAGGCTGATGAGAGAGCTAACAAAGAAATATGGGATTAAAAACTGTAAATATTCTCCATATCACCCACAAGATAATGGTCAAGTAGACTCTACAAACAAAGTTCTAGAAGCTATATTAACCAAGAATGTTCAATTACATCATCAGGATTGGGTTGATAGGCTTCCAGAGGCCTTGTGGGCTTACCAGACCACCTAGAGAAACACCACCAGACACACCCCTTATGAGCTAGTGTACAGGAAATAAGTACTTCTACCAATAGAATTCCAATTAAGGACCTTCCTTATTGTCACATAATTGGGATTAAACTTAGATGAGTCTCAAAAGCAATGAGGCCTACAATTGAATGAATTGGATGAGATCAATCAAGATGCCATCCAACGAACAATATTAGTCTGAAACCAGAGGAGCAAGTGGCACAAATATTTTATTAAGAAGAAACACTTCCAACCTAGTGATTGGGCTCTGTTGTTTGATTCCCGATTTAAAACCTTCAAAGAAAAACTCACCACCCGGTGGTTGGGCCATTACGAGTTAGTCACTGTATATGAAAGTGGAGCTATGAAAATCAAAACAATCAATGATGGACAAGTCTCCTTTGTAGTAAATGGACACCGACTCAAATTTTATCATAAGCCCATTTCCAAAGAGGGTTTTCTACAATTCATGTCAACTGACAAGGCATTGGCCTTAATATATGGGAAATTTCCCCCTTGTTCTTGAAATTTTTCTGCATTTTCTACTGTACATATGTAAATAATTTTGAATTTTCTTGATAAGAAATTCTAGAAATTTCTGTAGGCAGTTATCTCACCAGGAGTAGATAGTTTCAAGGGAATATAAAAGAAGGATTTTTCTTCAAAACATTGTTACACTTAAATCTTGTTGTCTTCTAAGCATCAAATGAATATTAACTTGTTGTAATTAGCCATATTTTTTCAAAGATGTTCATCTTCTCTTTTTCTTAAGGCATTTTAAAAGGAGTTTGTCTTGAAAATCTTCACCACTATACAAGGAAGTGATACCATAACCATCAAGCTTAGAGGTATCTTGTACCCAAGAAACCTGAGTAAGTGAGTAAAGTATATTTATTAAAAAGTAACAAGGAGGTCTGATTAGCAGTTAGTCATGGAAACATCACAATAAATTACAAAAGAAGAAAGTGATTTGTGCCTAAAGATACCTTTCTATTCTTTCTCAATGGTACCATCCACTACACACTAAATATCTTGATTATATCATATATTTAGATAGGCCACATCCTCTTAAGTACCCCTTACATGAGGACAATCACTAAGTAATATAACGGAAAGTCGTCCTCTAACATAAATACCATCCCAATTGGAAAAAAAAAGGAACAAAAAAGTTGTTTTCAGAGATGTCCCCCCATCTTATTGCATAAAGCAATATTATACTAAAATATTAAAATATGGAGGGTCAGTATCTGAGGGTGTAAGAGGCTAACCCATCAGGATATTGAACAGGTCTGCTTGCAGCAGGTACCAGCCTATGGTATGACTAGGCAAACCCACCAGAGTACTGAACATGCTTGCTAGAAGCGAGGCATTCTACCTATCGAGGATGGTAATCTGACAAAAAATAAATAATAAATTTAAAACTTGTCCTGATTACGACATTACTTGCAGACAAATCTGACATGAAGTATGTATGGTTAGGATAAGTTTAATGAAATCCATAAACTTTCCATTGGGAACTAACTTTGAGACTATCTTGAAACTCTCTTGCCTACCTCTTATTATCTATATATAGGATCTCTTATCCTATAGGTGGGGCCATTTTCTAACCATCTCGTTAGACCATTCTGTAAAATTTATCTTTAAACTTCACAAACTATAAATCTTCAGCTATTGGGAGAACTGATTGGTTTCCTATACTTTTGATTGTAAGGTGTCACAATAATTAGGTGTGGGGGAGGGTTTCATGAGTTAACAAATGATCATTTCCTAGAGAAGTAAATCTTTGTAAAAAAAAAATTATTGTTTTTATGATACAGGTTATTACATCAGCAGTCATTTTATTTTGAAGTGCTAAATCTCCCGTGTGCTATAAATTACTGTACATATACTTAACATACCATTGTGTTGGTTCATTTTCATTACAGGATGTTCATTGTAGGTTTGACATTACATGTCCTATGCAAGTGGACTGAGTGAGCAAGGTGGAAAAATCAACAACAATGGAACATTCTTCCTCTACTCTTAATCACTATGACTATCAAAAACAT
>SNQJ01S0095790.1:4889-30138 GCA_010110895.2 Picea sitchensis
TCAAGGAATTCTATGCATTGTTATGCTGCCAAGATTGTTAAGGACTCATTCTTTGACAAGAACACATAGGCATCATTTCACAAGAGCTATCCACCTCTCTCTTGAGTGGATAAGCTTGGAGTTCTTTAACCCACATTTTTCATCTTTTCATTGTAAGGAGAGCAAGTTGTGAGGGCCTCAAGAGCCTTCCATTGAAGGAAGAAGGGACCCAAGTCCCCTTTCTTCATTGTGCCTTTGGATTTCATCAATAGATCAGCTTATACATTGGTGATATTGGTCCATTTGTATTTACTTTTCATTTTTCTACATGCTCATAGTTTTAGTTTGTTTTAGTTTGTTTTTTTATTATAGTTTAGTTGTTTCTCTTTCTAACCTTTCCTTTTACAGCTGTCATGCCTAGCAGAGCCCAACTGGGCATGTAAGCACTCTCAATTTGCTCACAAGGTGACGAATAGAGTGCAAACATCGGACCTCTGGAACAATGACTTTCGCTTAGACAAGGAACGAAAAGACATAAGTTCCACGAACACCGGCGGCGCTGCGTAGAGCGGCTTCCGAGCGGTGCATCACATTCGAGGCACCAACTCAGTATGTCAGAGTCCCACCCTCGGGCATCTCTTACAACCGATCCAACGTCATGTGCAAGGCTCTGTATGTTCATCCACGCTACATCTACCCACAACCGCGAGAGTTAGGGCTCGCGGCGTCGCTCCCTCCCCGCAGAGCCATGAAAAAAGGGGGGGAGGGTGAAACACTAGGAATTCCGGGGAGTCACCCATCCTAGTACTAATCTAGCCCAAGCGTGCTTAACTGCAGAGTTTCGATGGGATCTGGTGCATTAACACTGATATGATCACACCCGCAAGGATCACTCCCCCTCCCCCTCTTCAATGGGGATCACCAAGCCGTGGGGGAGGGCATGCTTTAAATGCGCCCAATCCATCGACGTGGCGGGCCCCTCCCCATGGAGCCATGAAAATGGAGCGAAGGGTGCAACACTAGGACTTCCCAGGAGGTCACCCATCTCAGTACTACTCTAGCCTAAGCACGTTTAATTGTGGAGATCTGATGGGATCCGGTGCATTAACGCTGGTATGATCGCACCCGCAAGGATCACTTCCACTCCCCCTCTTCAATGGAGATCACTGAGGCCTGGGGGAGGGCCAGGAGAGGAGGAGGGCCATTAAAAGAATCTGATCCATCGACGTGGCGGTTCCCTCCCCACGGAGTCGTGCAAAAGGGGCAGAGGGTGCAACACTAGGACTTCCTAGGAGGTCATCCATCCTAGTACTACTCTAGCTCAAACACACTTAACTGCAGAGTTCTAATTGGATCCATTGCATTAACACTGGTATGATCACACCTGCAAGGATCACACCCCCTCCCCCTCTTCAATGGAAATTTCCAAACCACTGGAGGTCACCCATCCCAGTACTACTCTAGCCCAAGGAGCTTAACTGCGGAGTTCTGATGGGACCCGGTGCACTAAAACTAGTATGATCGAACCCGCAAGGATCACTCCCCCTCTCCCTCTTAAATGGGGATCACCAAGCCGTGGGGGAGGGTGGGCTTTAATAGCACCCGATCCATCGACACGGTGGCCCCCTCCCCACAGAGCCATGCAAATGGAGTGGAGGATGAAACACTAGGACTTCTAGAGAGGTCACCCATCCCAGTACTACTCTAGCTCAAGCACGCTTAATTGCGGAGTTCTGATGGGATCTGGTGCATTAATGCTGGTATGATCACACCTGCAAGGATCACTCCCCATCCCCCTCTTCAATGGAGATCACCGAGGCCTAGGGGAGGGCCAAGACAAGAGGGGGGCCATTAAAAGCACCCGATCCATCGACACAGCGATTCCCTCCCCACGGAGTAGTGCAAAAGGGGTGAAGGGTGCAACACTATGACTTCCCAGGAGGTCACCCATCCCAGTACTACTCTATCCCAAGCACGCTTAACTGCGTATTTCTAATGGGATCCGTTGCATTCACGTTGGTATGATTTCACCCACAAGGATCACGCCCCCTCCCCCTCGCTCTCTTCCCCAGACTGGATACACCCAACATTTTGCTCTCTTTTCCTCGGCGGTGCTACACAGAGCAGAAGGCACCCGCGACTTCTCGTGTCGCCGCCGGGTTTCGCGACCTGGGCCCCCGAAACAACGAATTTTTCCTGGACAAGGAACAAAAAGATGTAAGTTCCACGGCCACCGGCGGCGCTGCGTAGAGCGGCTCATGAGCGATGCATCACATTCGGGGCACCAACTCGGTACGTCAGAGTCCCACCCTTGTGCAGCATTGACAACTGATCCGGTGTCGCGTGCAAGCCTCAGGATGCCAGCCCACACTGCCTCTACCCACAACCGAGAGATTTGGAGCTCGGCGCGCCTCCCTCCCCATAGAGCCGTGAAAAAAGGGAGGAGGGTGCAACACTAGAACTTCTTGGGATGTCACCCATCCTAGTAATACTCTAGCCCAAGTGCGCTTAATTGTGGAGTTCTGATGGAATTCGGTGCATTAACACAGGTATGATCACACCCGCAAGGATCACTACCCCTCCCCCTCTTCAATGGGGATCACCGATCCGGGGGGGAGGGCGGGCTTTAAAAGCGCCCGATCCATCAGCACGGCGGCCCCCTCCCCATGGAGCCGTGCAAATGGACTAGAGGGTGAAACCCTAGGATTTCCCAAGAGGTCACCCATCCTAGTACTACTCTAGCTTAAGCACGCTTAACTGCGGAGTTCTTATGGGTTCTGGTGCATTAATGTTGGTATGATCACACCCGCAAGGATCACTCCCCCTCCCCCTCTTCAATGGAGAGCATCGAGACCTAGGGGAGGGCTAGGAGAGGACAGGGGCCATTAAATGCGTCTGATCCATCGACGCAGTGGTTCCCTCCCCACGGAGCCGTGCAAAAGGGGCGAAGGGTGCAACATTAGGACTTCCCGGGAGGTCGGCCATCCCAGTACTACTCTAGCCCAAGCACGCTTAACTCCAAAGTTTTTATGGGATCCGATGCATTAACGCTAGTATGATCGTACCTGCAAGGATCACACCCCCTCCCCTTCTTCAATGGAGATCGTCGAGCAGTGGGGGAGGGCCGGGAGAGTAGCGGGGCCATTAAAAGCGCTCGATTTGGATCAGATTTACCCAGCATTTTTCTCTCTTCTCCTTGACGACGCTATACAGAGAAGTAGGCACCCGCTACTTCTCGTGCCAATGCTAGGTTTCGCGACACAGGCCCCTGGAACAACCAATCCGGTGCCGTGTGAAAGCCTCTGGATGCCCACCAACGCCTCCTCTGCCCACAACCGCCATAGTTTGGGCTTGACACGTTGCTCCCTCCTGGTAGAGCCATGCAAAAAGGGGGGGAGGGTACAACACTAGGAATTCATGGGAGGTCACCCATCCCAGTACTACTCTAGCCCAAGCGTGCTTAAATGAGGAGTTCCGATGGGATCCAGTCCATTAAAATTGGTATGATCGCACCCGCAATTATCACTCCCCCTCTCCCTCTTCAATGCGCATCACCAATCCATGGGGAAGTGCGGGATTTAAAAGTGTCCAATCCATCGGCGTGACTTCCCTCTCCCCACGGAGTCATGCAAATGGAGCAGAGGGTGCAACACTAGGACTTCCCAGGAGGCCACCCATCCCAGTACTACTCTAGCCCAAGCGCGCTTAGCTACGGAGTTCTGATGGGATCCGGTGCATTAAAGCTGGTATGATCGCACTTGCAAGGATCACTCCCCCTCCCCCTCTTCAATGGAGATCACCAATGCATGGGGGAGGGCCAAGATAGGAGGAGGGCCATTAAAAGCGCCTGATCTATCGATGTGGCAGTTCCCTCCCCACAGAGCAGTCCAAAAGGGGAGAAGGGTGGAACACTATGACTTCTCGGGAGGTCACCCATTCCAGTACTACTATAGCTCAACCGCTTTTAACTTCGAAGTTCTAATGGGATCTATTGCATTAACGTTGGTATGATCGCACCTGCAATGATCACGCCCCCTCCCCCTCGCTCTCTTCTCCAGACTGGATCCACCCGCGACTTCTCGTGTCGTCGTTGGGTTTCGTGACGCAAGCCCCCGAAACAATGACTTTCGCCTGAACGAGGAACAAAAAGACGTAAGTTCCATGACCACTCGCGGCGTTATGTAGAGCGGCTTCTGAGCGATGCATCACATTCGAGGCACCAACTCGATACGTCGGAGTCCCACCCTTGTGCAACACTGACAATCGATCTGACACTGTGTGCTAGCCTCCAGATGCCCTCCCACGCCGCCTCTGCCAACAACTGCAAGAGTCGGAGATGGACATGCCTCCCTCCCCGTAGAGCGATGCAAAAAAGGGGAGAGGGTGCAACAATAGGACTTCCTGAGAGGTCACCCATATCAGTACTACTCTAGCCCAAGCACGGTTAACTATGGAGTTCTTATGGGATACGGTACATTAACGCTGGTATGATCACACCCGCAAGAATCACTCCCCTTCCCCCTCCCTCTCTTCAATGGGGATCACCGAGCCATGTGGGAGGGCGGGCTTTAAAAGTTCTCAATCCATCAGCTCCCTCCCCATGGAGCCATGCAAAATGGGCAGAGGGTGCAGCACTAGGATTTCCAGGGAGGTCACCCATCCCAATACTATTCTAGCCCAAGCGCGCTTAACTACGGAGTTCAGATGGGATCCGATGCATTAACACTGGTATGATCGCACCCGCAAGGATCACTACCCCTTCCCCTCTTCAATGGGGATCACTGAGTTATGGGGGAGGGTGGGATTTAAAATCACTCGATCCATCGGCTCCCTCCCCACAGAGCTAGGCAAAAGTGGCAGAGGGTGCAATACTAGGACTTCCCAGAAGGTCACCCATCCCAGTATTACTCTAGCCCAAGCGTGCTTAACTGCTGAGTTCTGATGGGATCTGGTGCATTAACGTTGGTATGATCGAACCCGCAAGGATCACTCCCCCTCCCCATCCCCCTCTTCAATGGACATCACCAAGGCATGCGGGAGGGCCATGAGAGGAGGGGGGCCATTAAAAGCGCCCGATCCATCAATGCAGCGGTTCCCTCCCCACAGAGCCATGCAAAAGGGGTGGAAGGTGCAACACTAGGAATTCCCGATAGGTCACCCATCCCAGTACTACTATAGCCCAAGCACACTTAAATACGTAGTTCTGATGGGATCTGGTGCATTAACTTTGGTATGATCCCACCCGCAAGGATCACGCCCCCTCCCCCTCTTCAATGGAGATCGTCGAGCCACGGGGGAGGGCTGGGAGAGTAGGGGGGCCATTAAAAGCGCTCAATCTAGATTGGATCCACCCAGCATTTCGTTATCTTCTCCTTGGCGGTGCTACACAGAGCGGAAGGCACCCGGGACTTCTCATGCAGCTGCCGGGTTTCGTGACCCAAGCCCCTGGAACAAGGACTTTCCAAGCGGTGCATCACATTCGAGGCACCAACTTGGTACGTCGGAGTCCCACCCTCGGACAACACTGACAACCGATATGGTGCCATGTGAAAGCCTCTATATCCCTTCCCACACCGACTCTGTTTGCAATCGCAAGGGTCAAGGCTCAGCACGCCTCCCTCCCCGCAGAGCCGTGCAAAAAGGGGGGGAGGGTGCAGCACTAGGACTTCTCGGGAGGACACCCATCCCAGTACTACTCTAGCCCAAGCGTGCTTAATTGTGTATTTCTGATGGGATTCGGTGCATTAACACTGGTATGATTGCACCCACAAGGATCACTCCCCGTCCCCCTCTTCAATGGGGATAACCGAGCCGTGGTGGAGGGCGGGATTTAAAAGCGCTCGATCCATCGGCTCCCTCCCCACGGAGCTGTGCAAAAGCAGCGGAGGGTGCAACACTAGGACTTTCTGGGAGGTCACCCATCCCAGTACTACTCTAGCCCAAGCACACTTAACTACGGATTTCTGATGGGATCCGGTGCATTAACGCTAGTGTTTGCACTCTTTTCGTCGATGTGTGAGAAAAAAGTGAGTGCTTACATGCCTAGTTGGGCTCTGCTAGTCATGACAGCTGTGATGTAAAAGGTTAGAAAGAAAACAACTAAACTATTAACAAGAATTAAACAAAAACTCAATNGTGGGAGGGCAGGCTTTAAAAGCGCTCGATCCATCGACTCCCTCCCCACGAAGCCATTCAAAATGGGCAGAGGGTGCAGCACTAGGACTTCCAGGGAGGTCACCCATCCCAATACTACTCTAGCCCAAGCGCGCTTAATGACAGAGTTCCGATGGGATCTGGTGCATTAACACTGGTATGATCGCACCCGCAAGGATCACTACCCCTTCCCCTCTTCAATGGGGATCACTGAGCTGTGGGGGAGGGCAGGCTTTAAAAGCGCTCGATCCATCGGCTCCCTCCCCACAGAGTCATGCAAAAGCGGCGGCAGAGGGTGCAATACTTGGACTTCCCATGAGGTCACCCATCCCAGTATTACTCTATCCCAAGCGCGCTTAACTGCGGAGTTCTGATGGGATCCGGTGCATTAACGTTGGTATGATCGCACCCGCAAGGATCACTCCCCCTCNACCGAGGTGTGGGGGAGGGCCATTAAAAGCACTCGATCCATCAATGCTGCGGTTCCCTCCCCACGGAGCCGTGCAAAAGGGGCGGAGGGTGCAACACTAGGACTTCCCGGGAGGTCTCCCATCCCAGTACTACTCTATCCCAAGCGTTCTTAATTGCGGAGTTCTTATGGGATCTGGTGCATGAGCTCTGGTATGATCCCACCTGCAAGGATCACGCCCCCTCCCCCTCTTCAATGGAGATCGTCGAGCCATGAAGGAGGGTCGGGAGAGTAGGGGGGCCATTAAAAGTGCTCGATTTGGATCAGATCCACCCAGCATTTCGTTATCTTCTCCTCAGCGGTGCTACACAGAGCGGAAGGCACCCACGACTTATCATGCCACTGCCGAGTTTCGTGACCCAAGCCCCCAGAACAACGACTTTCTGAGCGGTGCATCACATTCGAGACACCAACTTGGTACGTCGGAATCCCACCCTCGGGCAATGTTGACAACTGATCCAGTGCCATGTGAAAGCCTCTGGATGCCCGCCCACGCCGGCTCTACCCACAACCGCAAGGGTCGGGGCTCGGCACGCCTCCCTCCTCACAGAGTCGTACTACTCTAGCCCAAGCATGCTTAATTACGGAGTTCCGATGGGATCCGATGCATTAACACTGGTATGATTACACCTGCAAGGATCACTCCCTATCCCCCTCTTCAATGGGGATAACCGAGCCGTGGTGGAGGGTGGGCTTTAAAAGCGCTCGATCCATTGGCTCCCTCCCCATGGAGCTGTGCAAAAGCAGCGAAGGGTGCAACACTAGGACTTTCCGGGAGGTCACCCATCCCTGTACTACTCTAGCCCAAGCGCGCTTAACTGTGGATTTCTGATGGGATCCGATGCATTAACGCTGGTATGATCACACCTGCAAAGATCACTCCCCCTCCTCCTCTTCAATGGAAATCACCGAGGAGTGGGGAAGGCCCAGGAGAGGAGGGGGGCCATTAAAAGTGCATGATCCATCGACGCAGCAGTTCCCTCCCCATGGAGTTGTGCAAAGGGGGTAGAGGGTGCAACACTAGGACTTCCCGGGAGGTCACCCATCCCAGTACTATTCTAGCCCAAGCGTGCTTAACTGCGGAGATCCGATGGGATCCATTGCATTAACATTGGTAAGATCGCACCCGCAACGATCACGCCCCTTCCCCCTCTTCAATGGAAATCGTCGAGCCGCGGGGGAGTGTCGAGAGAGTAGGGGGGGAATTAAAAGCGCTCGATACGGATCATATCCACCCAGCATTTCACTTTCTTCTCCTCAGCGATGCTACACAGAGTGGAAGGCACCCGCGACTTCTCTTGCCGCTGTTGGGTTTCACGACCTGGGCCCCCGGAACAATGACTTTCGCCTGGAGAAGGAACAAAATGGTGTAAGTTATGCGACCACCGACGGTGCTGCGTAGAGCGGCTTCTAAGTGGTGCATCATATTCGAGGAATCCCACCCTCATGCAGGGCTGACAACTGATCTGACGTCACGTGCAAGCCTTCAGATGCCTGCCGACGCCGCCTCTGCCCACAACCGCGAGAGTTGGGGCTCGGTGGGCCTCCCTCCACGCAGAGCCGTGCAAAAAGGGTGGGAGGGTGCAACACTAGGACTTCCCGGGAGGTCACCCATCCTAGTACTACTATACCCCAAGCGTGCTTAACTGCGGAGTTCCAATGGGATCCGATACATTAACGCTGGTATGATTGCACCAGCAAAGATCACTCCCACTCCCCCTCTTCAATGGGGATCATCGAGCCGTGGGGGAGAGCAGGCTTTAAAAGCGCTCTATCCATCGGCTTTGGCCCCATGGAGCCGTGCAAAAAGGGCGGAGGGTGCAACACTAGGACTTCCCAGGAGGTCACCTATCCCAGTACTACTCTAGCCCAAGCACACTTATCTGCGAAGTTTCGATGGGATCCGGTGCATTAACGCTGGTATGATCGCACCCAGAAGGATCACTCCCCCTCCCACTCTTCAATGGGGATAATCGAGTCGTGGGGGAGGGCGGGATTTAAAAGCGCTCGATCCATCGGCTCCCTCCCCACGAAGCTATGCAAAAGTGACAGAGGGTGCAAAACTAGGACTTCGCGGGAGGTCACCCATCCCGGTACTACTCTAGCCAAAGTGCGCTTAACTGCAAAGTTCCGATGGGATCCGGTGCATTAACGCTGGTATGATTGCACCCACAAGGATCATGCCCCCTCCCCCTCTTCAATGGAGATCATCGAGCCACGGGGGAGGGCCGGAATAGTAGGGGGGCCATTAAAACCACTCGATCCGGATCAGATCTTCCCAACGTTTCGCTCTCTTCTCCTCAACGACGTTACATAGAGTGCAAGGCACATGCGACTTCTCGTGTCGTTGACGAGTTTCGTGACCTGACCCCCCAGAACAACGACTTTTTCCCAAACGAGGAACTAAAAGGTGTAAGTTCTACAGCGCTGCATATAGCGGCTTCCAAGCGATGCTTCACATTTGAGGCACCAACTCGATATGTAGGAGTCCCACCCTTGGGCATCACTGACAACTGATCCAGCGCCGTGTGCAAGCCTTTGGATGCCCGCCCACAACCGCAAGAGTCGGGGCTCGGAGAGGCTCCCTCCTCGGAGAGCCGTGCAAAAAGGGGTGGGGGGGTGCAACACTAGGACTTCCTGGGAGGTCACCCATCCAAGTAATACTCTATCCCAAGCGTGCTTAACTATGGAGTTCCAATGGGATACGGTGCATTAACGCTGGTATGATTGCACACGTAAGGATCACTCCCCGTCCCCCTCTTCAATGGGGATCACCGAGCCATGGGGGAGGGCGGGCTTTTAAAGCGCTCGATCCATCGGATCCCTCCACACGGAGCCGTGCAAAAGGGGCGGAGGGTGCAACACTAGAACTTCTCGGGAGGTCACCCATCCCAGTACTACTCTAGCCCAAGCGCGATTAACTGCGTTGTTCTGATGGGATCTGTTGCATTAACGCTGGTAGAATCGCACCCGCAACGATCACTCCCCCTCCCCCTCCCCCTCGTCAATGGAGATCACCGAGGCTTGTGGGAGGGCCAGGAGAGGAGTGGGGCCATTAAAAGTGTCTGATCCATCGACATGGCGGTTCCCTCCCCATAGATTCGTGCAAAAGGGGAGGACGATGCAACACTAGGACTTCCCGGGAGGTCAACCATCCCAGTACTACTCTAGACCAAGCGTGCTTAAATACAAAGCTCTGATGCGATCCAGTGCATTAACGCTAGTATGATCGCACCTGCACGGATCACACCCCCTTCCCCTTTTCAATGGAGATCGTCGAGTCATGGGGGAGGGCCAAGAGAGTAGGGGGGCCATTAAAAGCGCTCGATTCGTCGACCCGGTGGTTCCCTCCCCATAGAGTTGTGCAAAAGGGGCGGAGGGTGCAACACTAGGACTTCTGGGGAGGTCACCCATCCCAGTACTATTCTAGCCCAAGCAAAATTAACTGCAGATTTCTGATGGGATCTGATGCATTAACGCTAGTATGATCGCACTTGCAAGGATCACGTGTCCTCCCCCTCTTCAATGGAGATCATCGAGGCGTGAGGGAGGGATGAAAGAGTAGGGTGGGCATTAAAAGCGTTCGACTCAAATCGGATCCACATAGCATTTCGCTCTTTTCTCCTCGGTGGTGCTACATAGAGCGGAAGGCACCCGCGACTTCTCGTGCCACCGCCGAGTTTCGCGACTCCGACCCCCGGAACAATGACTTTCGCCCAGACGAGGAACAAAAAGACGTAAGTTCCGCGGCCATCGTCGGTGCTGCGTAGAGCGGCTTCCGAGCGGTGCATCACATTCAAGGCACCAGCTTCGTACGCCGGAGTACCACTCTTGGGCAGCGCTCAAAACCAATCCGGCGTCACGTTCAATCCTCTAGATGCCCACCCACATCGCATCTACCCACAACCGCAAGAGTCGGGGATTGGCATCCCACTCCTGCTCGGGGCTCAGCGCGGCTCCCTCCCCTTAGAGCCATGGAAAAAGGGGGGGAGGGTGTAACACTAGGACTTCCCGGGAGGTCACCTGCATGGATCACTACCCCTCCCCCTCTTCAATGGAGATCACCAAGGGGTGGGGGAGGGCCAGCGGAGGAGGGGGGCCATTAAAAGTACCCGATCCATCGGCGCGACAGCGCCCTCCCCACTGAGCAGTGCAAAAGGGGCGAAGGGTGCAACACTAGGACTTCCCAGGAGGTCACCCATCACAGTACTACTCTAGCCCAAGTGCGCTTAACCGCAGAGTTCTGATGGGATCCGATGCATTAAAGCTGGTATGATTTCACCCACAAGGATCATGCCCCCTCCCCCTCTTCAATCGAGATCGTCGAGCCACAGGGGAGGGCCGGGAGAGTAGGGGGGCCATTAAAAGCACTCGATCTGGATCAGATCCTCCCAGAGTTTTGCTCTCTCCTCCTCGGCAACACTACACAGAGCGGAAGGCACCTACAACTTCTCGTGTCGTCGCTGGGTTTCGCGACCCAGGCCCACGGAACAATGACTTTCGCCCAGATGAGGAACAAAAAGGCTTTCGAGTGGTGCATCACATTCGAGGCACCAACTCGGTATGTCGGAGTCCCACCCTCGGGAAGCGTTGATAACCGATCTGCTGCCACGTGCAAGCCTCTGGATGCTTTCCCATGCTGCCTTTGCCCACAACCATGAGAATTAGGGCTCGACACGGCTCCCTCCTCGTAGAGTCGTGCAAAAAGGGTTGGAGCGTACAACAGTAGAATTTCCCAGGAGGTCACCCATCCCAGTATTACTCTAGCCCAAGCACGCTTAACTATAGAGTTCTGATGGGATGTGGTGCATTAACACTGGTATGATCACACCCACAAGGATCACCCCCCCTCCCCCTCTTCAATGGGGATCACCGAGCCATGGGGGAGGGGGGGATTTAAAAGCACTCGATCCATCGGATCCCTCCCCATGGAGCCATGCAAAAGGGGCAGAGGGTGCAACACTAGGACTTCCCAAGAGGTCACCCATCCCAGTACTACTCTAGCCCAAGTGCGCTTAACTGCGTTGTTCTGATGGGATCTGGTGCATTAACGCTGGTATGATTTCACCCGCAAGGATCACTCCCACTCACCCTCATCAATGGAGATCACCGAGGCCTAGGGGAGGGGCAGAAGAGGAGGGGGGAAATTAAAAGCGTCTGATTCATTGACACAGCAGTTCCCTCCCCATAGAGCCGTGCAAAAGAGGCGGACAGTGCAACACTGGGACTTCCCGGGAGGTCACCCATCCCAGTAATACAATAGCCCAAGTGCACTTAACTACAGAGTTCTGATGGGATCCGATGCATTAACACTGGTATGATCACACCCGCAAGGATCATGCCCCCTCCCCCTCTTCAATCGAGATCGTCGAGCCACGGGGGAGGGCTGGGAGAGTAGGGGGGCCATTAAAAGTGCTCGATCTGAATCGGATCCACCCAACGTTTCGCTCTCTTCTCCTCGACGGTGCTACACAGAGCGGTAGGCACCCGTGACTTCTCGTGTTGGTGTCGGGTTTTGCAACCCGGGCCCCCGAAACAACGACTTTCGCCCTGAAGAGGAACAAAAAGGCGCAAGTTCCACAGTAACTACCAACACTACGTAGAGCGGCTTCTGAGCGGTGCATCACATTCGAGGCACCAACTTGGTATGTCGTAGTCCCACCCTCGAGCAGTGCTAACAACTGATCTGGCGCAGCGTGCAATCCTCTGGATGCCCGCCCACGCCGCCTCTGCCCACAACTGCGAGAGTCGGATCTCGGTACGACACTCCCTCCCCATAGAGCCATGCAAAAAGGGGGGGAGGGTGCAACACTAAGACATCCCGAGAGGTCACCCATCCCAGTACTACTCTAGCCCAAGCGCGCTTAACTGTGGAGTTCCGATGGGATCCAGTGCATTAATGTTGGTATGATCGCACCCGCAAAGATCACTCCCCCTCCCCCTCTTCGAACGGGATCATCGAGTCGTGGGGGAATGCGGGCTTTAAAAGTGCCCAATCCATCGGCGCGACGGCCCCCTCCCCTCGAAGCCGTGCAAAAGGGGAAGAGGGTGTAAAACTAGGAATTCCTGGGACGTCATCCATCCCAGTTCTACTCTAGCCCAAGCATGCTTAACTGTTGAGTTCTGATGGGATCTGGTGCATTAACGCTGGTATGATCACACCTGCAAGGATAACTCCCCCCTCCCCCTCTTCAATGGAGATCATTGAGGTGTGGGGGAGGGGCATTAAAAGCACCCAATCCATCGACACGGCGATTCCCTCCCCATGGAGCCGTGCAAAAGGGGTGGAGGGTGCAACACTAGGACTTCCTGGGAGGTCACCCATCCCAATACTACTCTATCCCAAGCACGCTTAACTGTGGAGTTCTGATGGGATCTTGTGCATTAAAGCTGGTATGATCGCACCTGCAAGTATCACTACCCCTCCCCCTCTTCAATGGAGATCACTGAGGCGTGGTGGAGGGGCAAGAGAGGAGGGGGGCCATTAAAAGTGCTTGATCCATTGACGTGGCAGTACCCCCCTCACGGAGAAAGGCAAAAGGGGCAGAGGGTTCAACACTAGGACTTCCTAAGAGGTCACCCATCCCAGTACGACTCGAGCCCAAGCGTGCTTAACTGCGGAGTTTTTATGGGATTCAGTGCATTAACGCTAGTACGATTGCACCTACAAGGATCACGCCCCCTCCCCCTCTTCAATGGAGATCATCAAGCCATGGGGAAGGGCCAGGAGAGTAGGGGGGGCATTAAAAGCACTCGATCTGGATCAGATCCACCCAGCGTTTCGCTCTCTCCTCCTCAGTGGTGCTACTTAGAGCGGAAGGCACCTGCGACTTCTCATGTCGCCGCCGGGTTTCGCAACCCAGGCCCTCAGAACAATGACTTTCGCCCGGACGAGAAACAAAAAGATGTAAGTTCCGAGACCAACGGTGGAGCTGCGTAGAGCTGCTCCCGAGCGGTGCATCACATTAGAGGCACCAACTCAGTAGGCCGGAGTCCCACCATTAGGCAGCACCGACAACCAATCCAGCGCCGCGTGCTAGCCTCCGAATGCCCGCCCATGCCGCCTCTCTCCACAACTGCAAGAGTCAGGGCTCGCTGCGACACTCCCTCCCCGCAAAGCCATGCAAAATGGAGGGGAAGTTGCAACACTAGAACTTCTCGAGAGGTCACCCATCCCAGTACTACTCTAGCCGAAGCACACTTAACTGCAAAGTTTTGATGGCATCTGGTGCATTAACATTGGTATGATCGCACCCGCAAGGATCACTCCCCCTCCCCCTCTTCGATCGAGATCACCGAGTCGTGTGGGAGGGTGGGCTTTAAAAGCGCTCGATCCATCGACACGGCGGCCCCCTCCCCTTAGAGCCATGCAAAAGGGGTAGAGGGTGCAACACTAGGACTTCTCGGGAGGTCACCCATCACAGTACTACACTAGCCCAAGCGCGCTTAACTGCGAAGTTCTGATGGGATCCAATGCATTAACGCTGGTATGATCGCACCTGCAAGGATCACGCCCCCTCCCCCTCTTCAATGGAGATCGTCGGGCCATGAGAGAGGGTCGGAAGAGTAGGGGGGGCATTAAAAGCGCTCGATCTATATCGGATCCACCCAACGTTTCGCTCTCTTCTCCTCAGTGGCGCTACACAAAGTCAGGGCTCGGTGCACTGCTCCCTCCCCGTAGAGCCGTGCAAAAAGGGGGAGAGGGTGCAACACTAGGACTTCCTGGGAGGTCACCCATCCTAGTACTACTCTTGCCCAAGCGTGCCTAACTGTACCCTTTAAAAGCGCCTGATCCATCGGTGCGACAGCCCCCTCTCCACGGAGCCGTGCAAAAGGGGTGGAGGGAGAGTACGGGGGGCATTAAAAGCACTCGATCCTGATCAGATCCACCCTACATTTCGCTCTCTTCTCCTCGGCGGTACTACGCAGAGCAGAAAGCTCCCACGACTTCTCGTGCCGCCGACAGGTTTCGCAACCTGAGCCCCCGGAACAACAACTTTTGCCTAGACGAGGAACAAAAATACGTAAGTTTCGTGGCCACCGGTGGCACTGCGTAGAGCAGCTTTCAAGCGGTGCATCACATTCGAGGCACCAACTCGGTACGTCAGAGTCCCACCCTCGGATAGTGTTGATAACCGATCTGGCACCATGTGCAAGCCTCCAAATGCACACCCACACCGCTTCTTCCCACAACAGTGAGAGTCAGGGCTCGGTGCACGGCTCCCGCTCAGGGCTCGGCATGGATCCCTCCCCGTAGAGCCATGCAAAAAGGGGGGGAGGGTGCAATACTAAGACCTCTCGGGCCAGGAGAGGAGGGGGACCATTAAAATCACCTGATCCATCGATGAGGTGGTTCCCTCCTCATGGAGCCATGCAAAAGGGGTAGAGGGTGAAACACTAGGACTTCCCAGAAGGTCACCCATCACAATACTACTCTAGCCCAAGCGTGCTTAACTGTGGAGTTTTGATGGGATCTGATGCATTAACTCTGGGGGAGGGCCGAGAGAGTAGGGGGGATATTAAAAGTGCTTGATCTGGATCAGATCCACCGAGCGTTTTTCTCTCTCCTCCTCGGCGACGTTACACAGAGTGGAAGGCACCCACAACTTCTCGTGTTGTTGCCAGGTTTCGCGACCCAGGCCCCCGGAACAACGACTTTGGACCATACGAGGAACGAAAAGATGCAAGTTCCATGAACACTGGCGACATTGTGTAGAGTGGCTTCCGAGTGGTGCATCACAATCGATGCACCAACTCAGTATGCCGGAGTCCAACCCTCGGGCATCGCTGACAACCGATCCAACGCCGAATGTTCGCCCACGCCGCATCTGCCCACAACCACGAGAGTCGGGGCTCGCAGCGTCTCTCCCTCCCTGCAAATCCATGAAAAAATGGGAGGAGGGTGCAACACCAGGACTTCCTGGGAGGTCACACATCCCAGTACTACTCTAGCCCAAGTGTGCTTAACTGTGGAGTTCCGATGGGATCCGGTGCATTAATACTGATATGATCACACCTGCAAGGATCACTCCCCCTCCCCCTCTTCAATGGGGATCACCGAGCCATGGGGGAGGGTGGTCTTTAAAAGCGCCCAATCCATCGGCGCGACGACCCCCTCCCCACGGAGTCGTGCAAATGGAGCGGAGGGTGCAACACTAGGACTTCCCAGGAGGTCACCCATCCCAGTACTACTCTAGCCTAAGCATGCTTAACTGCGGAGCTCTGATGGGATCCAGAGAATTAACGTTGGTATGATCGCATCTGCAAGGATCACTCCCCGTCCCCCTCCCCCTCTTCAATGGAGATCACCGAGGCCTAGGGGAGGGCGAGGAGAGGATGGGGGCCATTAAAAGAATTTGATCCATCGACGCGGCGGTTCCCTCCCCACAGAGCCGTGCAAAAGGGGCAAAGGGTGCAACACTAGGACTTCCTGGGAGGTCACCCATCCCAGTACTACTCCAGCCCAAGTGCGCTTAACTACAGAGTTTTGATGGGATCTAGTGCATTAACACTAGTATGATCGCACCCGAAAGGATCACGCCCCCTCCCCCTCTTCAATGGATATTGTCGAGCCACGGGGGAGGTTTGGGAGAGTAGGGGGGCCATTAAAAGTGCTCGATTTGGATCGGATTCACCCAGAATTTAGCCCTCTTCTCCTCGATGACACTATACAGAGCGGTAGGCACCTGTGACTTCTCGTGCCAGCGCCGGGTTTCGCGAGCTGGGACCCCGGAACAATGACTTTCGCCCCAAAGAGAAAAAAATGGCGTAAGTTTCGCGGCCACCGGCGGTGCTGTGTAGAGCGGTTTGCGAGCAGTGCATCACATTCAAGGCACCAACTCTGTATGTTAGAGTCCCACCGTTGGGCAGCGCTGACAATTGATCCGACGCCATGTGCAAGCCTCTGGATGCCCGCCCACGCCTCCTCTTCCCACAATCGCGAGAGTGAGTACTTGGCGCACCGCTCCCTCCCCGTAGAGCCATGCAAAAAGGGGGGCAGGGTGCAACATTAGGACTTCTCGGGAGGTCACCCATCCTAGTACTACTCTAGCCCAAATGCACTTAAATGCAGAGTTCCGATGGGATCCATTGCATTGAAACTGGTATGATCGCACGCGCAATGATCACTCCCCCTCTCCCTCTTCAATGGGGATCACTGAGCCATGGGGAAGGGAGGTCTTTAAAAGTGCCCGATCTATCGGCATAGCTGCCCCCTCCCCACGGATTCATGCAAATGGAGCAGAGGGTGCAACACTAGGTCTTCTCGAGAGGTCACCCATCCCAGTACTACTCTAGCCCAAGCATGCTTAACTGCGGAGTTCTGATGGGATCCGGTGCATTAATGTTGGTACGATCGCACCTGAAAGGATCACTCCCCCTCCCCCTCTTCAATGGAGATCATTGAGGCCTGGGGGAGGGCTAGGACAGGAGGGGGGCCATTAAAAGCGCCTGATCCATCGACGCGTTAGTTCCCTCCCCACAGAGCAGTGAAAAAGGGGTGGAGGGTGCAACACTATGACTTCCCGGGAGGTCACCCATCCCAATACTACTATACCTCAACCGTGCTTAGCTGTGGAATTCTAATGGGATCTGTTGCATTAACGCTGGTATGATCGCACCCGCAAGGATCATGCCCCCTCCCCCTCGCTCTCTTCTCTAGATTGGATCCACCCAGTGTTTCTCTCTCTTCTCCTTAGCGGTGCTACATAGAGCGAAAGGCACCCGCGACTTCTCGTGCCGCCGTCGAGTTTTGCGACGCGGGCCCCCGGAACAACGAATTTCTCCCGGACGAGGAACAAAAAGACGTAAGTTCCATGGCCACCGGCAACGCTGCATAGAGCGACTTCTTAGCGATGCATCACATTCAAGGCACCAACTCGGTACGTCGGAGTCCCACCCTTGTGCAGCGCTGACAACCGATCCGGCGATGTGTGCAAGCCTCTGGATGCCTGCCCATGCCACCTCTTCCCACAACTGCGAGAGTCGGAGCGCAACGTGCCTCCCTCCCCATAGAGCCATGAAAAAAAGGGGGGAGGGTACAACACTAGGACTTCCCGAGAGGTCACCCATCCCAGTACTACTCTATCCCAAGTGCACTTAACTACAGAGTTCCGATCGGATACAGTGCATTAACATTGGTTTGATCACACTCGCAAGGATCACTCCCCCTCCCCCTCCCCCTCTTCAATGCGGATCATCGAGCCATGGGGGAGGGATAGTTTTAAAAGCGCTCGATCCATCGGCTCCCTCCCCACGGAGCCGTGCAAAATGGGTAGAGGGTGCAACACTAGGACTTCCCGAGAGGTCACCCATCCGAATACTACTCTAGCCCAAGCATGCTTAACTGTGGAGTTCTGATGGGATCTGATGCATTAACGCTAGTATGATCGCACCTGCAAGGATCACTCCCCCTTCCCCTCTTCAATGGGGATCACCAAGTTGTGGGGGAGGGCGGGCTTTAAAAGCGCTCGATCCATCGGCTCCCTCCCCACGGAGCCATGAAAAAGCGACAAAGGGTGCAACACTAGGACTTCCTGGGAGGTCACCCATCCCAGCACTACTCTAGCCCAAGCACGCTTAACTACGGAGTTCCGATGGGATCCGATGCATTAACGCTGGTATGATCGCACCCACAAGGATCACTCCCCCTCCCCCTCTTCAATGGACATCACCGAGGCATGGGGGAGGGATAGGAGAGGAGGGGGGCCATTAAAAGCGCCCGATCCATCGATGCGGCAGTTCCCTCCCCATGGAGCCATGCAAAAGGGGCAGAGGGTGCAACACTAGAACTTCTCGGGAGGTCACCCATCCCAGTACTACTCCAACCCAAGTGCGCTTCACTATGGAATTATGATGGGATTTGGTGCATTAACTCTGGTATGATCGTACCCACAAGGATCACGCCCCCTCCCCCTCTTCAATGGAGATCGTCGAGCCATGGGAGAGGGTCGGGAGAGTAGGGGGGCCATTAAAAGCACTCGATCCGGATTGGATCCACCCAGCATTTTGCTCTCTTCTCCTCAGCGGCGCTACATAGAGCGGAAGGCACCTACAACTTCTCGTGTCCCTGTCGGGTTTCATGTCCTGGGCCCCCGGAACAACGACTTTCACCCGGATGAGGAACAAAAAGGCGTAAGTTCTGCGGCGCTGCGTAGAGCGGTGCATCACATTCGAGGCACAAACTTGGTATGCCGGATTCCCACCCTCAGGCAGCGCTAACAATCGATCCAGCGCCATGTGAAAGCCTCTGGATGCCCGCCCACAACCACGAGGGTCGAGGCTTGGCACATCTCCCTCCCCGCAGAGCCGTGCAAAAAAGGGGGGAGGGAGCAACACTATGACTTCCCTGGAGGTCACCCATCCCAGTACTACTATATCTTAAGTGCGCTTAACTTCAGAGTTCTGATGGGATATAGTGCATTAACGCTGGTATGATCGCACCCGCAAGGATCACTCCCCCTCCGCCTCTTCAATGGGGATAACCAAGTCGTGGGGAAGGGTGGGCTTTAAAAGCACTTGATCCATCAGCTCCCTCCCCATGGAGCCGTGCAAAAGCAGTGGAGGGTGCAACACTAGGACTTCCCGGGAGGTCACCCATCCCATTACTACTCTAGCCCAAGCACGCTTAACTGCGGAGTTTCAATGGGATCCGGTGCATTAACGCTGGTATGATCGCACCAGCAAAGATCACTCCCCCTCCCCCTCTTCAATGTAGATCATCGAGGCATGGGGGAGGCCCAGGAGAGGAGGGGGGCCTTTAAAAGCGCCCGATCCATCGACATGGTGGTTCCCTCCCCACGGAGCCGTGCAAAAGGGGCGGAGGGTGAAACACTAGGACTTCCTAGGAGGTCACCCATCCCAGTACTACTATAGCCCAAGCGCGATTAACTACGGATATCTGATGGGATCCATTGCATTAACGCTGGTATGATTGCACCCCCAAGGATCATGCCCCTTCCCCCTCTTCAATGGTGATTGTGGAGCCGTGGGGGAGGGTCGGGAGAGTAGTGGGGGCATTAAAAGCGCTCGATCCGGATCGGATCCACCCAGCATTTCACTCTATTCTCCTCGACAATGCTACACAGAGCGAAAGGCACCCACAACTTCTCTTGTCGCCGTCAAGTTTCACAACTCGAGCCCCCGGAACAACAAATCGAGCCCAGAGGAGGAACAAAAAGGCGGAAGTTCTGCGGCCACCGGCAGCGCTGCGTAGAGCGGCTTCCGAGTGGTGCATCACATTCAAGGCACCAACTTGGTACACTAGAATCCCACCCTCGGGCAGCGATGAAAATCGATCTGACGCTGCATTCAAGCCTATGGATGCCCGACCATGCCACCTCTGCCCACAACCGCGAGAGTCGGGGCATTAATGTTGGTATGATCACACTTGCAAGGATCACTCCCCCTCCCCCTCTTCAATGGAGATCATCGAGGCATGGCGGAGGGCTATAAGAGGAGGGGGTCCATTAAAAGTGCTCGATCCATCGACGCGGTAGTACCCTCGCCATGGAGCCGTGCAAAAGGTGTGGAGGGTTCAACACTAGGACTTCCCAAAAGGTCACCCATCCCAGTACGATTCTAGCCCAAGCGCGCTTAACTGTGGAATTTTTATCGGATTTGGTGCATTAACGCTGGTATGATCACACCCGTAAGGATCACGACCCCTCACCCTCTTCAATGGAGATTGTCGAGTCGTGGGGGAGGGTCGGGAGTGTAGGGGGCCCATTAAAAGAACTCGATCCGGATCAGATCCACCCAACATTTCGATCTCTTCTCCTCGACAACGCTACACAGAACAGAAGGCACCCACTACTTCTCGTGTCATCACCGAGTTTCTCGACCCGGGCCCCCGAAACAAGGATTCTCACCCGGACGAGGAACAAAAAGACGTAAGTTCCACGACAACTGATGGCGCTGCGTAGAGTGGCTTCCGAGTTATGCATCACATTCGAGGCATGAACTCGGTATGCCGGAGTCCCACCCTCGGGCAGAGCTGACAATCGATCTAGCTTTGTGTGCAAGCCTTTGAATGCCTGCCCACGCTGCCTCTGCCCACAACTGCTAGAGTCGGGGCTCAGCACACCGATCCCTCCTTCCAGAGCCATGCAAAAATAGGGGGAGGGTGCAACACTAGGACTTCGTGGGAGGTCACCCATCCCAGTACTACTCTAGCCCAAACGCGCTTAACTACGGAGTTCTGACGGGATCTGGTGCATTAACTCTGGTATGATTGTACCCACAAGGATCACTCCCCCTCCCCCTCCCCCTCCCCTTATTCAATGGGGATCATCAAGCCATGGGGGAGGGTGGGATTAACTATGGAGTTATGATGGGATCCGGTGCATTAACGCTGGTATGATTGCACCCGCAACGATCAGTCCCCCTCCCCCTCTTCATTAGAGATCACCGAGGCCTGGGGAAGAGCTATGAGAGGAGGGGGGCCATTAAAAGTGCTTGATCCATCGACATGGAGGTTCCCTCCCCATGGAGTCGCAAGGATCACGCCCCCTCATCTCCTCGATCCATCGACTCCCTCCCCACAAAGCCATGCAAAAGTGGAGGAGGGTGTAACACTAGGACTTCCCGGGAGGTCACCCATCCCAATACTACTCTAGCCCAAGCGTGCTTAGTTGTTGAGTTCTGATGGGATTCGATGCACTAACACTGGTATGATCGCACCCGCAAGGATCACTCCCCCTCCCCCTCTTCAATGGAGATCATTGAGGTGTGGGGTAGGGTCGGGAGAGTAAGGGGGGCATTAAAAGTCTCAATCCAGATTGGATCCACCCAACGTTTCGCTCTCTTCTCCTCGGCGACACTACACAGAGCGGAAAGCACCCATGGCTTCTCGTGTCATCGTCGGGTTTTGCAACCGGGGACCCCAGAACAATGAATTTCACCCGGACGAGGAACAAAAAAATGTAAGTTCCGCGGCAACCGGCGACACTGCGTAGAGCGGCTTCCGAGCGGTGCATCACATTCAAGTCACCAACTCGGTATGCCGGAGTCCCACCCTCGGGCAGCGCTGAAAATCAATCTGGAGCCATGTGCAAGCCTCTGGATGCCCGCCCACACTGTGTCTGCCCACAACTGCGAGAGTCGGGGCTCAATGCGTCGCTCCCTCCCCACGGAGCCATGAAAAAAGAGGGGGAGGGTGCAACACTAGGACTTCCGATGGGATCCGATGCATTAATGATGGTATGATCGCACCTGCAAGGATCACTCCCCCTCCCCCTCTTCAATGGGGATCATTGAGCCATGGGGGAGGGCGAGCTTTAAAAGCACTTGATCCATCGGCTCCCTCCCCACAGAGCCGTGCAAAAAGGGGGGGAGGGTATAACACTAGAACATCCCAGGAGGTCATCCATCCCAATACTACTCTATCCCAAGTGCGCTTACCTGCGGAGTTCCGATGGGAGGGGGGCCATTAAAAGCGCACAATCCATCGACGCGATGGCTCCCTCCCCACGAAGCTGTGCAAAAGGGGCGGAGGGTGAAACACTAGGACTTCCCGGGAGGTCACCCATCCTAGTACTACTCTATCCTAAGCGAGCTTAGCAACAAAGTTCTGATGGGATACGGTGCATTAATGCTGGTATGATCACACCCGCAAGGATCATGCCCCCTCCCCCTTTTCAATGGAGATCATCGAGCCGCGGGGGAGGGTCGGGAGAGTAGGGGGGCCATTAAAAGTGCTCGATCTGGATCGGATCCACCCAGTGTTTCGCTCTCTTCTCCTCGGCGGCGCTACACAGAGCGGAAGGCACCCATGACTTCTCGTGTCATCGTCGTGCAAATGGAGCGGAGCGTGCAACACTAGGTCTTCCTGGGAGGTCACCCATCCCAGTACTACTCTAGCCCAAGCGTGCTTAACTGTGGATTTCTGAAGGGATCCAGTGCATTAATGCTGGTATGATCGCACCTGCGAGGATCACTCCCCCTCCCCCTCTTCAATAGAGATCATCGAGGCTTGGGGGAGGGCCAGGACAAGAGGGGGGCCATTAAAAGTGCTCAATCCATCGACGCGGCGGTTCCCTCCCCACGGAGCAGTGCAAAATGGGCGGAGGGTGAAACACTATGACTTCTCGGGAGGTCACCCATCCCAGTACTAGTCTAGCCGAAGCGCGATTAACTGTGGAGTTCTAATGGGATCCGTTGCATTAACGTTGGCATGATCTCACCCGCAAGGATCACGCCCCCTCCCCCTAGCTCTCTTCTCTAGACTGGATCCACCCAACATTTTGCTCTCTTCTCCTCGGCGGTGCTACATAGAGTGAAAGGCACTAGCGACTTCTCATGCTGCCGTCGATTTTGCGACCTGAGCCCCCAGAACAACGACTTTCGTCCAGACGAGGAACAAAAAGACGTAAGTTCCATGGCCACCGGCGGTGCTACGTAGAGTGACTTCTGAGTGATGCATCACATTCGAGGCACCAAATCGGTACATTGGAGTCCCACCCTTGTGTAGCATTGACAACCGATCCGACGCTGCATGCAAACCTCCAGATTCCAGCCCACGCCGCCTCTTCCCACAACCACGAGAGTCGGAGCTCAGCGCACCTCCCTCCTCGTAGAGCCATGCAAAAAGGGGGGGAGGGTGCAACACTAGGAATTCCCAAGAGGTCACCCATCCCAGTACTACTCTAGCCCAAGCAGACTTAACTGTGGAGTTTTGATGGGATCTGGTGCATTAACACCAGTATGATCACACCCGCAAGGATCACTCCCCCTCCCGCTCTTCAATAGGGATCACCGAGCCATGAGGGAGTGCTGGCTTTAAAAGCACCCGATCCATCAGCGCAACGGCCCCCTCCCCACGGAGCCGTGCAAATGGAGCGGAGGGTGCAACACTAGGACTTCCTAGGAGGTCACCCATCCCAGTACTACTCTATCCTAAGCATGCTTAAATGTGGAGTTCTAATGGAATCCTATGCATTAACGTTGGTATGATCGCACCCGCAAGGATCACTCCCCCTCCCACTCTTCAATGGAGACAACCGAGGCCTGGGGAAGGGCCAGGAGAGGAGGGGGGCCATTAAAAGCATCCAATCCATCGATGCGGCGGTTCCCTCCCCATAGAGCTGTGCAAAAGGGGTGGAGAGTGCAACACTAGGACTTCCCAGGAGGTCACCCATCCTAGTACTACTCTATCCCAAGAGCACTTAACTGCGGAGTTCTAATGAGATCCGTTGCATTAACACTGGTATGATCACACCCGTAAGGATCACGCCCCCTCCCCCTCTTCAATGGAAATCGTTGAACCATGGGGGAGGACCGAGAGAGTAAGGAGGGCATTAAAAGAAATCAATCTTGATCGGATCCACCCAACGTTTCGCTCTCTTCTCCTCAGTGGCGCTACACAAAGCGGTAGGCACCCACAACTTCTCGTGTCAGCACCGGGTTTTGCGACCTGAGCCCTTGAAACAATGACTTTCGCCCGGACCAACTTCCGAGTGGTGCATCACATTCGAGGCACCAACTCGGTATGCAGGAGTCCCACCCTTGGGCCACGCTGACAACCAATTTGGCACCGTGTGCAAGCCTCTGGATGCTCACCCACACCTCCTCTGCCCATAATCGCGAGAGTTGGGACTCGGTATGTCGCTCCCTCCCCGCAGATTTGTGCAAAAAGGGGGGGAGGGTGAAACACTTGGACTTCCCAGGAATAGCCCAAAGGAATGCTATAAAAATGCCATGGATGCTCCTCATTTTTCAAGGAATTCAAAGTAATGTTATGCTGCCTCTATTCTCTTGAGGACTTCATCCTTGTCAAGAGCATATTTTCATCATTGCATTGGACAATCCATCTTACCCATTGAGTGGATTTGTAAAGAGTTCTTTCATCATTTTCCATTTTTTCTTTGTTGTAAGAACAACTAGCTAGTGGGGGTCCAAGAGCCCTCCCTTGGAGGAAGAAGGGACTCATAGTCCCCTTCCTTCTTGGTGTATTATTTCACTAATAGATCAGCCTCAACATTGGTGACATGGGTCTTATGGTTCTTTTTGTTTCTATGTCCCTATGCTCATGAAGTTAGTAGTTATTGCATTTCTTAGTTTAATTCTTAATTGTAGTCTTTTATTTTCTTTCCCTAACTCTTTTCCTTACAGTTGTCCTGCTCAGCAGACCCAACTAAGCTTGCAAGCACCTCTATTTTGCTCACTAAGGTGACGAAAGAGGCGCAACAGATTGGCGACTCCACTGGGGAAAGGTATCAATTTACTACCCCATTTGGGTTTTTCTTGCTCTTCTTTTAGTTTGTTTAACTTGCAGGTACACTAACCGGCCTAAGCCAACCTTCCAACCAACCAATTCCAAGTTGAATTGAGAGAAATCCATTCGTATTTTTCATTCTCGGCCATGTGTCATATATGTGCGGGTTTTTAGGCCCACAGATGCACATCGTGCGCACATGCGCATGATTCACATTTCTTTTATGCGCACGTGCGCCTGTTGACTTGTCTCTGTTCGCGCGCATGTGCTCTGTGCACCTCTGTCTCCACTGAGACCCGTGCATCTGTGCACAAATTCACATTGTAAAGTTGTTGAGATGTGGGGAAGGCCATTTGCCTTCTTAAAAATGATTTCAAGCATGTTTTAAAGCTGCACCACACTTAGTCCCCTCATCATATAAAGGGGTTAGTCAAAAA
>SNQJ01S0095790.1:42739-61891 GCA_010110895.2 Picea sitchensis
AAGGGTGCTTAACTGCGGAGTTCTAATGGGATCTGGTGCATTAACGCTGGTATGATCGCACCTGCAAGGATCACTCCCCCTCCCCCTCTTCAATGCAGATCACCAAGGCTTGGGGGCAGGCCAGGAGAGGAGGGGGGCCATTAAAAGCATTTGATCCATCGATGTGGCAATTCCCTCCCCACAGAGTCGTGCAAAAGGGGCAGAGGGTGCAACACTAGGACTTCCCAGGAGGTCACCCATCCCAGTACTACTCTAGCCCAAGTGCATTTAACTAAAGAGTTCTGATGGGATCCGGTACATTAACGTTGGTATGATCACACCCGCAAGGATCACGCCCTCTCCCCCTCTTCAATGGAGATTGTTGAGCTGCGGGGGAGCGTTGGGAGAGTAGGGGGGCCATTAAAAGCACTCGATCCAGATCGGATCCACCCAGTGTTTTGCTCTCTTCTCCTCGGTGGCGCTACACAGAGCGGTAGGCAACCGCAACTCCTTGTGTCGGCGAGGGGTTTTGTGACCCGGGCCCCTGGAACAATGATTTTCACCCGGAAAAGGACGACTTTCGAGCGGTGCATCACATTCGAGGAACCAACTCGGTATGTCGAAGCCCCACCCTCGGGCAACGCTGACAACCGATCTGACGTAGTGTGCAAGCCTCCATATGCCCACCCATGCCACCTCTTCCCACAACTGCGAGAGTCAGGGCTTGGTGTGACACTCCCTCCCCGCAGAGCCGTGCAAAAAGGGGGGGAGGGTGCAACACTAAGACATCCCGAGAGGTCACCCATCCCAGTACTACACTAGCTGAAGCGCGCTTAATTGTGGAGTTTCGATGGCATCCGGTGAATTAATGTTGGTATGATCGCATCTGCAAGGATCACTCCCCCTCCCCCTCTTCGATCGGGATCTCCGAGTCATGGGGGATTGCGGGCTTTAAAATCTCCCAATCCATCGGCGTAGTGGCCCCCTCCCCTCTGAGTCGTGAAAAAGGGGCGGAGGGTGAAACACTAGGACTTCCTGGGACGTCACCCATCCTAGTACTACTCTAGCCCAAGCGTGCTTAACTGCTGAGTTCTGATGGGATTCGGTGTGTTAACGCTGGTATGACCGCACCCGCAAAGATAACTCCCCCTCCCCCTCTTCAATGGAAACCATCGAGGCATGGGGGAGGGCCAGGAGAGAAGGGGGGCCATTAAAAGCGCCTGATCCATTGACACGGCGGTTCCCTCCCCACGAATTCGTGCAAAAGGGGCGGAGGGTGAAACACTAGGACTTCCTGAGAGGTCACCCATCCCAATACTACTCTATCCCAAGCATGCTTAATTGCGGAGTTCTGATGGGATCCGGTGCATTAACACTGGTATTATCACACCCGCAAGGATCACGCCCCCTCCCCCTCTTCAATGGAGATCGTTGAGCCGTGGGGGAGGGCCGAGAGAGTAGGGGGGGCTTTAAAGCACTCGATCCGGATCAGATCCACCCATCATTTCGCTCTCTTCTCCTCAGTGGCGCTACACAGAGAAGAAGGCACCAACGACTTCTCGTGTCATCACCAGGTTTCGCGACCTAGGCCCCCGCACAATGACTTTTGCCCTGACGAGGAACAAAAAGACGTTAGTTCCAAGGCCATCGACGATGCTACGTAGAGATACTTATGAGCGATGCATCACATTCGAGGCACCAACTCGGTACACCGGAGTCCAACCCTTGTGCGGCGCTAACAACCGATCTGGCACCATGTGCAAGCCTCCGGATGCCTGCACATGTCGCCTCTGCCCACAACTGCGAGACTCAGGGATCGACATGGCTCCCTCCCCACAGAGCCGTGCAAAAAGGGGGGAGGGTGCAACACTAGGACTTCCCAAGAGGTCACCCATCCCAGTACTACCCTAGCCCAAGTCTACTTAACTATTGAGTTCTGATGGGATCCGGTGCATTAACATTGGTATGATCGCACTCGCAAGGATCATTACCACTCCCCCTCTTCAATGGAGATCATTGAGGCGTAGGGGAGGGCCAAGAGAGGAGGGGGGCCATTAAAAGAGCCCGATCCATCGACGTGGCGGTTCCCTCCTCATGGAGCCATGAAAAAGGGGCGTAGGGTGAAACACTAGGACTTCCCAGGAGGTCAACCATCATAGTACTACTCTAGCCCAAGCGCGCTTAACTGTGGAGTTATGAGGGGATCTAATGCATTAACACTGGTATGATCGCACCCGCAAGGATCATGCCCCCTCCCCCTCTTCAATCGAGATCTTCGAGCCGCAGGGGAGGTTCGAGAGAGTAGGGGGGCTATTAAAAGTGCTCGATCTAGATCGGATCCACCCAACGTTTTGCACTCTCCTCCTTGGTGACGTTACACAGAGTTAAAGGCACCGACAACTTCTCATGTCGTCTCAAGATTTCATGACCCGGGCCTCTGGAACAATGACTTTCGCTCAGACAAGGAATGAAAAGACGTAAGTTCCGCAAACACTGGCGGTGCTGCGTAGAGTGGCTTCCGAGCGGTGCATCACATTCGAGGCACCAACTCTGTATGTCGGATTCCCACCCTCGGGAATCTATTACAACTGATCTGACGCCACGTGCAAGCCTCTGTATGTTCATCCATGCTGCATCTGCCCACAACCGCGAGAGTCAGGGCTCGTGGCATCGCTCCCTCCCCGTAGAGCCGTGAAAAAAGTGGGTGCGGGTGCAACACTAGGACTTTTGGGGAGTCACCCATCCCAGTACTACTCTAGCCCAAGCGCGCTTAACTGCAAAGTTTCGATGGGATCCGGTGCATTAACACTGACATGATCACACCCGCAAGGATCACTCCCCCTCCCCCTCTTCAATGGGGATCACCGAGCCATGGGGGAGGGCGGGCTTTAAATGTGCCCAATCCATCGACGCGGCGGGCCCCTCCCCACAGAGTCGTGCAAATGGAGCGGAGGGTGCAACACTAGGACTTCCCAGGAGGTCACCCATCCCAGTACTACTCTAGCCTAAGCGCGTTTAATTGTGGAGCTCTGATGGGATCCGGTGCATTAACGCTGGTATGATCACACTCGCAAGGATCAATTCCACTCCCCCTCTTCAATGGAGATCACCGAGGCCTGGGGGAGGGCCAAGAGAGGGGGAGGGCCATTAAAAGCATCTGATCCATCGACGTGGAAGTTCCCTCCCCACGGAGTCGTGCAAAAGGGGCAGAGGGTGCAACACTAGGACTTCCTGGGAGGTCAGCCATCCTAGTAATACCATAGATCAAACACACTTAACAACAGATTTCTAATTGGATCCATTGCATTAACGCTGGTATGATCGCACCCGCAAGGATCACGCCCCCTCCCCCTCTTCAATGGAAATTTTCGAACCACTGGAGGTCACCCATCCCAGTACTACTCTAGCCCAAGTGCATTTAACTGCAGAGTTCCGATGGGATCTGGTGCATTAAAACTAGTACGATTTCACCCGCAAGTATCACTCCCCCTCTCCCTCTTAAATGGGGATCACCAAGCCGTAGGGGAGGACGGGCTTTAATATCACCCGATCCATCGACGCGGCGGCCCCCTCCCCACAGATCCATGCAAATGGAGCGAAGGGTGCAACACTAGGACTTCCAGAGAGGTCACCCATCCCAATACTACTCTAGCTCAAGCACGCTTAACTGCAGAGTTCTGATGGGATCCGGTGCATTAATGTTGGTATGATCACACCTGCAAGGATCACTCCCCCTACCCCTCCCCCTCTTCAATGGAGATCACCGAGGCCTAGGGGAGGGCCAGGACAGGAGTGGGGCCATTAAAAGCACCCGATCCATCGACGCAATGGTTCCCTCCCCACGGAGCATTGCAAAAGGGGTGATGTGTGCAACACTATGACTTCCCGAGAGGTCACCCATCCCAGTACTACTCTAGCCCAAGCGCGCTTAACTGCGGATTTCTAATAGGATCCGTTGCATTCATGTTGGTATGATTGCACCCGCAAGGATCACACCCCCTCCCCCTCTCTCTCTTCTCCAGACTGGATACACCCAGCATTTCGCTCTCTTCTCCTCGGCGGTGCTACACAGAGCAGAAGGCACCCGCGACTTCTCATGCCGCCGCCGGGTTTCACGACCTGGGCCCCCGGAACAACAACTTTTGCCCGGACGAGGAACAAAAACACGTAAGTTCCATGGCCACCGACGGCGCTGCGTAGAGCGGCTTCTGAGCGATGCATCACATTCGAGGCACCAACTCGGTACACCGGAGTCCCACCCTTGTGCAGCACTGACAATCGATCTAGTGCCGCGTGCAAGCCTCCGGATGCTATCCCACACCGCCTCTGCCCACAACCGAGAGAGTTGGATCTCGGCGCACCTCCCTCCCCGTAGAGCTGTACAAAAAGGGGAGGAGGGTGCAACACTAGAACTTCCTGGGATGTCACCCATCCCAGTACTTATCTAGCCCAAGCGCGCTTAACTGCGGAGTTCCGATGGGATCTGGTGCATTAACACTAGTATGATCACATCCGCAAGGATCACTACCCCTCCCCCTCTTCAATGGGGATCACCGAGCTGGGGGGGAGGGCGAGCTTTAAAAGTGCCTAATCCATCAGCACGGCGGCCCCCTCCCCATGGAGCCGTGCAAATGGACCAGAGGGTGCAACCCTAGGACTTCCCAGGAGGTCACCAATCCTAGTACTACTCTAGCCTAAGCGCGCTTAACTGTGGAGTTCTGATGGGTTCCGGTGCATTAATGTTGGTATGATCACACCCGCAAGGATCACTCCCCCTCCCCCTCTTCAATGGAGATCACCGAGATCTGGGGGAGGGCCAGGAGAGGACGGGGGCCATTAAACGCGTCTGATCTATCGACGCAACAGTTTCCTCCCCACGGAGCCGTGCAAAAGGGGCGGAGGGTGCAACATTAGGACTTCCCGGGAGGTCATCCATCCCAGTACTACTCTAGACCAAGCGTGCTTAACTCCAAATTTTTTATGGGATCCGGTGCATTAACGCTAGTATGATCGTACCTGCAAGGATCACACCCCTCCCCCTCTTCAATGGAGATCGTCGAGCAGTGGGGGAGGGTCGGGAGAGTAGCGGGGCCATTAAAAGCGCTCGATCCACCCAACATTTTTCTCTCTTCTCCTCGATGACGCTATACAGAGAGGTAGGCACCCGTGACTTCTCATGCCGACGTCGAGTTTTGCGACCGATGCCCCCAAAACAACTGATCCGGTGCCGCATGCAAGCCTCTGGATGCCCACCAACGCCTCCTCTGCCCACAACCACCAGAGTTTGGGCTTGGCACATTGCTCCCTCCTGGTAGAGCCATGCAAAAAGGGGGGGAGGGTGCAACACTAAGACTTCCCAGGAGGTCACCCATCCCAATACTACTCTAGTCCAAGTGCGCTTAAATGCGGAGTTCTGATGGGATCCGGTCCATTAAAATTGGTATGAACGCACCCGCAATTATCACTCCCCTCTCCCTCTTCAATGCGCATCACTGAACCATGGGGAAGGGAGGGCTTTAAAAGCACCCAATCCATCGGCGCGGATTCCCCCTCCCCACGGAGTCGTGCAAATGGAGCAGAGGGTGCAACACTAGGACTTCCCAGGAGGACACCCATCCTAGTACTACTCTAGCCCAAGTGCGCTTAGCTGTTGAGTTTTGATTGGATCTGGTGCATTAACGCTGGTATGATCACACCTGCAAGGATCACTCCCCCTCCCCCTCTTCAATGGAGATCACCAATGCATGGGCGAGGGCCAGGATAGGAGGAGGGCCATTAAAAGCGCCTGATCCATCGACGCAGTGGTTTCCTCCCCACAGATCAGTGCAAAAGGGGCGGAGGGTGCAACACTATGACTTCTCGGGAGGTCACCCATTCCAGTACTACTATATCTCAACCGCGCTTAACTTCGAAGTTCTAATGGGATCTGTTTCATTAACGTTGGTATGATCGCACTTGCAAGGATCACGCCCCCTCCCCCTCGCTCTCTTCTCCAAACTGGATCCACCTGCAACTTCTCGTGTCACCATCGGATTTCGTGATGCAGGCCCCTGAAACAATAACTTTCTCCCGGACGAGGAACAAAAATACGTAAGTTCCACGACCACTGGCGGCATTATGTAGAGCGGCTTCTGAGCGATGCATCACATTCGAGGCACCAACTCGATACGTCGGAGTCCCACCCTTGTGCAACACTGACAATTGATCTGGCGCTGTGTGCTAGCCTCCGGATGCCCGCCCACGCCGCCTCTGCCAACAACTGCGAGAGTCAGAGCTGGATGCACCTCCCTCCCCATAGAGCCATACAAAAAGGGGGAGAGGGTGAAACAATAGGACTTCCCGAGAGGTCACCCATCCCAGTACTTCTCTAGCCCAAGCGCACTTAACTGTGGAGTTCTGATGGGATACGGTGCATTAACGCTGGTATAATCACACCCGCAAGAATCACTCCCCTTCCCCCTCCCCCTCTTCAATGGGGATCACCGAGCCATGTGGGAGGGCGGGCTTTAAAAGTGCTCGATCCATCGACTCCCTCCCCATGGAGCCGTGCAAAATGGGCAGAGGGTGTAGCACTAGGACTTCCAAGGAGGTCACCCATCCCAATACTACTCTAGCCCAAGCGCGCTTAACTATGGAGTTATGATGGGATCCGGTGCATTAACACTGGTATGATCGCACCCGCAAGGATCACTACCCCTTCACCTCTTCAATGGGGATCACTGAGTTGTGGGGGAGGGCGGGCTTTAAAAGTGCTCGATCCATTGACTCCCTCCCCACAGAGCCATGCAAAAGCAGCAGAGTGTGCAATACTAGGATTTCGCAGGAGGTCACCCATCCCAGTATTACTCTAGCCTAAGCGCGCTTAATTGCAAATTTCTGATGGGATCTGGTGCATTAACGTTGGTATGATCACACCCGCAAGGATCAATCCCCCTCCCCCTCTTCAATGGACATCACCGAGGCATGCGGGAGGGCCAGGAGAGGAGGGGGGGCCATTAAAAGCACCCGATCCATCAATGCAGCGGTTCCCTCCCCACGGAGCTGTGCAAAAGGGGCGGAAGGTGCAACACTAGGAATTCCCGAGAGGTCACCCATCCTAGTACTACTCTATCCCAAGCGCGCTTAACTGTGTAGTTCTGATGGGATCTGGTGCATTAACTCTGGTATGATCCCACCCGCAAGGATCACGCCCCCTCCCCCTCTTCAATGGAGATCGTCGAGTCACGGGGGAGGGTTGGGAGAGTAGGGGGGCCATTAAAAGCGCTCGATCCAGATCGGATCCACCCAACGTTTCGTTATCTTCTCCTCGGCAGTGCTACACAGAGTGGAAGGCACCCACGACTTCTCGTGCAGCTGCCGGGTTTCGTGACCCAAGCCCCTGGAACAACGACTTTCCAAGCGGTGCATCACATTCGAGGCACCAACTTGGTACGTCAGAGTCCCACCCTCGGGCAACGCTGACCCGATCTGGTGCCATGTGAAAACCTCTAGATGCCTGCCCACACCGGCTCTGCCCACAACCGCAAGGGTCAGGGCTCGACATGCCTCCCTCCCCGCAGAGACGTGCAAAAAGGGGGGGAGGGTGCAACACTAGGACTTCCCGAGAGGACACCCATCCCAGTACTACTCTAGCCCAAGCATGCTTAATTGCGTAGTTCCGATGGGATTCGGTGCATTAACACTGGTGTGATCGCACCCACAAGGATCACTCTCTGTTCCCCTCTTCAATGGGGATAATCGAGCCGTGGTGGAGGGCGGGCTTTAAAAGCGCTCGATCCATCGGCTCCCTCCCCACGGAGCTGTGCAAAAGCAGCGGAGGATGCAACACTAGGAATTTCTGGGAGGTCACCCATCCCAATACTACTCTAGCCCAAGTGTGCTTAACTACGGATTTCTGATGGGATCTGGTGCATTAACGCTGGTATGATCACACCTGCAAACGTCACTCCCCCTCCTCCTCTTCAATGGAGATCATTGAGGAGTGGGGGAGGCCCAGGAGAGGAGGGGGGCCATTAAAAGTGCCTGATCCATCGACGTGGTGGTTCCCTCCCCTCAGAGCTATGCAAAAGGGGTGAAGGGTGCAACACTAGGACTTCCTGGGAGGTCACCCATCCCAGTACTATTCTAGCCCAAGCATGCTTAACTGCAGAGATCCGATGGGATCCGTTGCATTAACGCTGGTAAGATAGCACCTGCAACGATCACGCCCCTTCCTCCTCTTCAATGGAGATCGTCGAGCCGCGGGGAAGCGCCAAGAGAGTAGGGGGGCCATTAGAAGTGCTCGATATGGATCGGATCCACCCAATGTTTCACTCTCTTCTCCTCGACGACGCTACACAGAGCGGAAGGCACCCGCGACTTCTCTTGCCACCGCTGGGTTTCGTGACTCGGGCCCCCGGAACAATGACTTTCGCCCAGAGGAGGAACAAAATGGCGTAAGTTCTGCGGCCACTGGCAGCGCTGCGTAGAGCGGCTTCCAAGCGGTGCATCATAATCGAGGCACCAACTCGATACGCTAGAATCCCACCCTTGGGCAACGCTGAAAACTGATCTGACATCACGTGCAAGCCTTCGGAAGCCCGCCCACGCCGCCTTTGCCCACAACTGCGAGAGTCGGGGCTCGACGGGCCTCCCTCCCTACAAAGCCATGCAAAAACGGGGGGAGGGTGCAACACTAGGACTTCCTAGGAGGTCACCCATCCCAGTACTACTCTAGCCCAAGCGCGCTTAACTGTGGAGTTCCGATGGGATCCAATACATTAATGCTGGTATGATCGCACCCACAAAGATCACTCCCACTCCCCCTTTTCAATGGGTATCATCGATCTGTGGGGGAGAGCGGGCTTTAAAAGTTCTCGATCCATCGGCTCCGTTCCCACAGAGCCATGCAAAAAGGGTGGAGGGTGCAACACTAGGACTTCCCAGGAGGTCACCTATCCCAGTACTACTCTAGCCCAAGCATGCTTAACTGCGAAGTTCCAATGGGATCCGGTGCATTAACGCTCGTATGATCGCACCCGCAAGGATCACTCCCCCTCTCAGTCTTCAATGGGGATAACCAAGCCGTGGGGGAGGGCGGGCTTTAAAAGCGCTCGATCCATCGACTCTCCCCCCACAGAGCTGTGGAAAAGCAACAGAGGGTGCAAAACTAGGACTTCGCGGGAGGTCACCCATCCCAGTACTACTCTAGCCAAAGCATGCTTAACTGAGAAGTTCCGATGGGATTCAATGCATTAACGTTGGTATGATCGCAGTAGCAAAGATCAATCCCCCTCCCCCTCTTCAATGGAGATCATCGAGGCGTGGGGGAGGGCCAGGAGTTGAGGGGGGGCATTAAAAGTGCCTGATCCATCGATGCGGCAGTTCCCTCCCCGCGGAGCCGTGCAAAAGGGGAGGAGGGTGAAACACTAGGACTCCCTGGGAGGTCACCCATCCCAGTAGTATTCTAGCCCAAGCACGCTTAACTGTGTAGATCTGATGGATTCCGGTGGATTAACGTTGGTATGATTGCATCCGCAAGGATCACGACCCTTCCCCCTCTTCAATGGAGATCGTCGAGCCACGGGGGAGGGCCGAGAGAGTAGGGGGGCCATTAAAAGCGCTCGATCCGGATCGGATCCACCCAGCGTTTCTCTCTCTTCTCCTCATCGGCGCTACACAGAGCGGAAGGCACCCGCAACTTCTCGTGTTGTTGGCGGGTTTCGCGAACCAAGTCCCTGGAACAATGAATTTTGCCCGGAGTAAGAACAAAAAGGCATAACTTATGCGGCCACCGGCGGCTTCCGAGCGGTGCATCACATTTGAGGCACCAACTCCGTACACTAGAATCCCAACCTCAGGCAGCGCTGACAACCGATCTGACACCACGTGCAACCCTCTGGATGCCCGCCCACGCCGCCTCTGCCCACAACTATGAGAGACGGGGCTCGGTGCACCTCCCTCCCTGCAGAGCCGTGCAAAAAGAAGGGGAGGGTGCAACACTAGGACTTCCTGGCAGGTCACCCTTCCCAGTACTACTCTAGCCCAAGCACACTTAACTTCGGAGTTCTGATGGGATACGATGCATTAATGCTAGTATGATCGCACCTGCAAGGATCACTCCCCCTCTGCCTCTTCAATGGAGATCACCGAGGCGTGGGGGAGGGCCAAGAGAGGAGGGGGGCCATTAAAAGTACCTGATCCATCGACACGGAGGTTCCCTCCCCACGGAGTCATGCAAAAGAGGCAGAGGGTGCAACATTAGGACTTCCTAAGAGGTCACCCATACCAATACTACTCTAGCCCAAGCGTGCTTAATTGCGGAGTTCTGATGGGATCCGATGCATTAATGCTGGTATGATCACACCCACAAGGATCACGCCCCCTCCCCCTCTTCAATGGAGATCGTCGAGCTGCGGGGGAGGGCTAGGATATTAGGGGGGCCATTAAAAGCACTCGATCCAGATCAGATCTACCCAGCATTTCGCTCTCTTCTCCTCAGTGGTGTTACACAGAGCGGAAGGCACACGCGACTTCTCGTGCCGCCGACGAGTTTCACGACCTGACCCCCCGAAACAACGACTTTCTCCTAGACGAGGAACTAAAAGGCCTAAGTTCTACAGTGCTGCATAGAGTGGCTTCCAAGCGATGCTTCACATTTGAGGCACCAACTCGATACGTCGGAGTCCCACCCTCTGGCAGCGCTGACAATCGATTCGGTGTCACGTGCAAGCCTTTGGATGCCCGCCCACGTCGCCTTTTCCCACAACCGTGAGAGTCAGGGCTTGGAGCGGCTCCCTCCTCGGAGAGCCGTGCAAAAAGGGGGGGGGTGGTGCAACACTAGGACTTCCCGGGAGGTCACCCATCCAAGTAATACTCTAGCCCAAGCGCGCTTAACTGTGGAGTTCCGATGGGATACGGTGCATTAACGCTGGTATGATCGCACACGCAAGGATCACTCCCCTTCCCCCACTTCAATGGGGATCATCGAGCCATGGGGGAGGGCGGGCTTTAAAAGCGCTTGATTCATCGGATCCCTCCCCACGGAGCTGTGCAAAAGGGGCAGAGGGTGCAACACTAGGACTTCTCGGGAGGTCACCCATCCCACTACTACTCCAGCCCAAGCGCACTTAAATGTGTTTTTCTAATGGGATCCGTTGCATTAACGCTGGTATGATCGCACCCACAACGATCACTCCCCCTCCCCCTCGTCAATGGAGATCACCGAGTCCTGGGGGAGGGCCAGGAGAGGAGTGGGGCCATTAAAATCGTCTGATCCATCGACACGACGGTTCCCTCCCCATAGAGTCGTGCAAAAGGGTAGGATGGTGCAACACTAGGACTTCCCAGGAGGTCACCCATCCCAGTACTACTCTAGCCCAAGCATGCTTAACTACAAAGTTCTGATGGGATCCAGTGCATTAACGCTAGTATGATCACACCCGCAAGGATCACACCCCCTCCCCCTTTTCAATGGAGATCGTCAAGCTGCGGGGGAGGGTCGGGAGAGTAGGTGGGACATTAAAAGCGCTCGATCCATTGACCCGACGATTCTCTCCCCACAGAGCCATGCAAAAGGGGCGGAGGGTGCAACACTAGGACTTCTCGGGAGGTCACCCATCCCAGTACTATTCTAGCCCAAGCAAACTTAACTGCAGAGTTCTAATGGGATCTGGTGCATTAACGCTAGTATGATCGCACCTACAAGGATCACACGCCCTCCCCCTCTTCAATGGAGATCATCGAGGTGTAGGGGAGGGCCAGAAGAGTAGGGGGGGCAGTAAAAGAATTCGATTCGGATTGGATCCACCTAGCGTTTCGCTCTCTTCTCCTCGGTGGCGCTACATAGAGCGAAAGGCACCCGCGACTTCTCGTTCCACCGCCGAGTTTCGCAACTCGGGCCCCCGGAACAATGACTTTCGCCCGGACCAGGAACAAAAAGACGTGAGTTCCGTGGCCACCGTCGGCGCTGCATAGAGCGGCTTCCGAGTGGTGCATCACATTCAAGGAACCAACTCAGTACGTCGGAGTACCACCCTTGGGCAGCGCTGACAACCGATCCGGCGTCGCGTTCAAGCCTCTGGATGCCCACCCACGTCACCTCTGCCCACAACCACGAGAGTCGGGGATCGACGTACCGCTCCTGCTCGGGGCTCAACGCAGCTCCCTCCCCGTAGATCCATGCAAAAAGGGGGGGAGGGTGTAACACTAGCACTTCCCGGGAGGTCACCCGCATGGATCACTACCCCTCCCTCTCTTCAATGGAGATCATTGAGGCATGGGGGAGGGTCAGGGGAGGAGGGGGGCCATTAAAAGTGCTCGATCCATCGGTGTGGTAGTTCCCTCCCCACAGAGCCGTGCAAAAGGGGCGGAGGGCGCAACACTAGGACTCCCCAGGAGGTCACCCATCACAGTACTACTCTAGCCCAAGTGCGCTTAACCACAGAGTTCTGATGGGATCCGATGCATTAAAGCTGGTATGATCGCACCCGCAAGGATCGTGCCCCCTCCCCCTCTTCAATCGAGATCATTGAGCCACAGGGGAGGGCCAGGAGAGTAGGGGGGGCATTAAATGTGCTCGATCTGGATTGGATCCACCCAGAGTTTTGCTCTCTCCTCCTCGGCAACACTACACAGAGCGGAAGGCACCTGCAACTTCTCGTGTCGTCACTAGGTTTCGCGACCCGGGCCCACGGAACAATGACTTTTTCCCGGATGAGGAACAAAATGGCTTCCGATTGGTGCATCACATTCGAGGCACCAACTCGGTATGTCAAAGTCCCACCCTCGGGCAGCGCTGACAACCGATATGGCGTAGCGTGCAAGCCTCTGGATGCTCGCCCACGCTGCCTTTTCCCAAAACCGTGAGAGTTGGGGATCGGTGCGGCTCCCTCCTCACAGAGCCATGAAAAAAGGGTTGGAGGGTGAAACAGTAGAATTTCCCAGGAGGTCACCCATCCCAGTATTACTCTAGCCCAAGCACGCTTAACTGTAGAGTTCCGATGGGATACGGTGCATTAACACTAGTATGATCGCACCCGCAAGGATCACTCCCCCTCCCCCTCTTCAATGGGGATCACCGATCCATGGGGGACAGGGGGCTTTAAAAGCACTCGATCCATTAGATCCCTCCCCACGGAGTCGTGCAAAAGGGGCGGAGGGTGCAACACTAGGACTTCATGGGAGGTCACCCATCCCAGTACTACTCTAGCCCAAGTGTGCTTAACTACGTTGTTCTGATGGGATCCGGTGCATTAACGCTGGTATGATTGCACCCGCAAGGATCACTCCCACTCGCCCTCGTCAATGGAGATCACTAAGGCCTAGGGGAGGGCCAGAAGAGGAGGGGGGAAATTAAAAGCGTTTGATTCATTGACACAGTGGTTCCCTCCCCATAGAGTCGTGCAAAAGGGGCGGATGGTGCAACACTAGGACTTCCTGGGAGGTCACCCATCCCAGTGATACAATAGCCCAAGCGCACTTAACTACAGAGTTATGATGGGATCCGAAGAATTAACGCTGGTATGATCGCACCCGCAAGGATCATGCCCCCTCCCCCTCTTCAATCGAGATCGCCAAGCCATGGGGGAGGGTCGAGAGAGTAGGGGGGCCATTAAAAGTGCTCGATCCGGATCAGATCCACCCAACGTTTTGCTCTCTTCTCCTCGACAACGCTACACAAAGCGGTAGGCACCAGCGACTTCTCGTGTCGGTGACAGGTTTCGTGCCATGCGCCCCCGAAACAACGACTTTCTCCTGGACGAGGAACAAAAAGGCACAAGTTTCGCGGTAACTACCGACACTACGTAGAGAGGCTTCTGAGTTGTGCATCACATTCAAGGCACCAATTCGGTATGCCTGAGTCCCACCCTCGGGCAATGCTGAGAACCGATCCGGCGTCACATGCAAGCCTCTGGATGCTTGCCCACACCACCTCTACCCACAACTGTGAGAGTCAGGGATCAGTGTGACACTCCCTCCCCACAGAGCCATGCAAAAATGGGGGAAGGGTGCAAAACTAAGACTTCCCGGGAGGTCACCCATCCCAGTACTACTCTAGCCCAAGTGTGGTTAACTGTAGAGTTCTGATGGGATCAGGTGCATTAACGCTGGTATGACCGCACCCATAAGGATCACTCCCCATCCCCCTCTTCAATAGGGATCACCAAGCCATGGGGCTGGGCGGGCTCTAAAAGTGCCGATCCATCGATGCAGTGGCCCCTCCCCACGGAGCCGTGCAAAACAGGTGCAGGGTGAAACACTAAGACTTCATGGGAGGTCACCCATCCCAGTACTACTCTAGTCCAAGCATGCTTAACTATGGAGTTCTGATGGGATCCGGTGCATTAACGTTGGTATGATCGCACCCATAAGGATCGCGCCACCTCCCCCTCTTCAATGGAGATCAACGAGCCGCAGGGGAGGGCCGGGAGAGTAGGGGGGGCATTAAAAGTGCTCGATACGGACTGGATCCACCCAACGTTTCTCTTTCTTATCCTGAGCGACACCAAACAGAGCGGAAGGCACTCGCGACTTCTCGTGTCGCCGCCAGGTTTCGCCACTCAGGCCCTTGGAACAACAACTTTCACCTGGACGAGGAACAAAAAGACGTAAGTTCCATGGCCACCGACGGCGATGCATAGAGAGGCTTCTGGGCGATGCATCACATTCGAGGGACCAACTCTGGATGCTCGCCCAGGCTGCCTCTACCCAACCCCATGAGAGTTGAGGATCGGTGCGGCTCCCTCCCCGCAAAGCCGTGCAAAAAGGGGGGGAGGGTGCAACACTAGAATTTCCCGGGCGATCAACCAACCCAGTACTACTCTAGCCCAAGCGCACTTAACTAAAAAGTTCTGATGGGATACGGTGCATTAACGCTGGTATGATCGCACCCGCAAGGATCACTCCCCCTCCCCCTCTTCAATGCGGATCATCGAGCCATAGGGGAGGGTGGGCATTAAAAGCGCACGATCCATCGGATCCCTCCCCATGAAGCCGTGCAAAAGGGGCGGAGGGTGCAACACTAGGACTTCCAGGGAGGTCAACCATCCTAGTACAACTCTAGCCCAATGTTATCACTGAAATTTCATCCTCACATGGCGACAAGAACTCCACATCGTCAAAACAGGACTGGAGTCATTCATGGCACAGGATTAATTCTACAGCATTGCAAAAGGCTCAAAAACTATACAAATTGACCAAACAATTGAAGGGCGCTTTACAAAACCGGGGTTCGCGCGCGTATGTGCGTAACAGAAACATATAATGCGTGCATCAGTGCATGATGCGCGGTTGTTGGGCAAAAAACTCGCGTGCCTGCTAAACGACGCATTTATTGAAATTGGTTGGCCTCCCAACCACTAATGGATCGGCTCCCAAGTCGATTTGACACCAAATCCGAGCTCAATCCTCATGGTGGGCTGGTCAAGGACCTAATTGAGCCCTAAAGAGCCCCTTTTCACACTCCAAAGAGGTTCCATAATGACCCAATGCTAGGCTATAAAAAGCCATGAATAACCATCATTTTATCAAGGAATTCTATGCATTGTTATGCTGCCAAGATTGTTAAAGACTCATTCTTTGACAAGAACTCATAGGCATCNGGGCTGGTCAAAGACCTAATTGAGCCCTAAAGAGCCCCTTTTCACACTCCAAAGAGGTTCCATAATGACCCAATTCTAGGCTATAAAAAGCCATGAATAACCATCATTTTATCAAGGAATTCTATGCATTGTTATGCTGCCAATATTGTTAAAGACTCATTCTTTGACAAGAACTCATAGGCATCATTTCACAAGAGCTATCCTTCTCTCCCTTGAGTGGATAAGCTTGGAGTTATTTCACCCACATTTTCATCTTTTCATTGTAAAGGAGAGCAAGCAAGTGAGGGCCTCAAGAGCCTTCCATTGGAGGAAGAAGGGACCCAAGTCCCCTTTCTTCATTGTGCCTTTGGATTTCATCAATAGATCAGCTTATACATTGGTGATATTGGTCCATTTGTATTTATTTTTCATTTTCTTCATATGCTCCTAGTTTTAATTAGTTTTAGTTTGATTCTTGTTTATTGTTTGTTTTGTTTTCCCTAACCCTTTCCTTTCACAACTATCATGCCTAGCAGAGCCCAACTGGGCATGTAAGCACTCTTAATTTGCTCACCTAGTGACGAATTGGGTGCAAACACCCAAGCATGCTTAACTGCGGAGTTCTAATGGGATTCGGTGCATTAATGCTAGTATGATCGCACCCACAAGGATCACTCCCCCTCCCCCTCTTCAATGCAGATCACCGAGGCCTGGAGGCGGGCCAGGAGAGGAGGGGGGCCATTAAAAGTGTTTGATCCATCGACGTGGAGATTCCCTCCCCACAGAGCCGTGCAAAAGGGTTGGAGGGTGCAAAACTAGGACTTCCCAAGAGGTCACCCATCCCAGTACTACTCTAGCCCAAGGGCGCTTAACTAAAGAGTTTTGATGGGATCCGGTGCATTAACGCTGGTATGATCGCACCTGCAAGGATCACACCCTCTCCCCCTCTTCAATGGAGATCGTCGAGCTGCGGGGGAGGGCCGGGAGAGTAGGGGGGACATTAAAAGCGCTCGATCCGGATTGGATCCACCCAACGTTTTGCTCTCTTCTCCTCGGTGGCGCTACACAGAGCGGTAGGCACCAGCAACTCCTCGTGTCAGCGCCGGGTTTCGCGACCTGGCCCCTCGGAACAACGACTTTCGCCCGGACGAGGACGACTTTCGAGTGATGCATCACATTCGAGGCACCAACTTGGTATGCCGAAGCCCCACCCTTGGGCAACGCTGACAACCAATCAGGCGCAACATGCAAGCCTCTAGATGCCCACCCATGCCGCCTCTGCCCACAACTGCGAGAGTCAGGGCTCGGTGCGACACTCCCTCCCCGCAAAGCCATGAAAAAAGGGGAGGAGGGTGCAACACTAAGACATCCCGAGAGGTCACCCATCCTAGTACTACACTAGCCCATGCACGCTTAACTGTGGAGTTCCGATGGGATCCGGTGCATTAATGTTGGTATGATCGCATCTTCAAGGATCAATCCCCCTCCCCCTCTTCGATCGGGATAACTGAGTCGTCGGGGATTGCGGGCTTTAAAAGCTCCCAATTCATCGGCGCAGTGGCCCCCTCCCCTCGGAGTTGTGCAAAAGGGGTGGAGATTGCAACACTAGGACTTCCCGGGACATCACCCATCCTAGTACTACTCTAGACCAAGCGCGCTTAACTGCTAAGTTCTGATGGGATTCCGTGCGTTAACGCTAGTATGATCGCACCCGCAAAGATAACTCCCCCTCCCCCTCTTCATTTAAAATCATCGAGGCATGGAGGAGGGCAAGGAGAGGAGGGGGGCCATTAAAAGCGCCTAATCCTTCGACGAGGCAGTTCCCTCCCCATGAAGCCGTGCAAAAGGGGCAGCGGGTGAAACACTAGGACTTTCCGAGAGGTCACCCATCCCAGTACTACTCTATCCCAAGCGCGCTTAACTGTAGAGTTCTGATTGGATCCGATGCATTAACGTTGGTATGATCGCACACGCAAGGATCACGTCCCCTCCCCCTCTTCAATGGAGATCGTCGAGCCATGGGGGAGGGCCGAGAGAGTAGGGGGGCCATTAAAAGCGCTTGATCCGGATCAGATCCACCCAATTTTTCACTCTCTTCTCCTCAGCAACACTACACAGAGCGGAAGGCACCAACGACTTCTCGTGTCATCTCCAGGTTTCACGACCCGGGCCCCAGCACAACGAATTTCGCCCTGATGAGGAACAAAAAGACGTTAGTTCCAAGGCCACCGGCGACGCTGCGTAGAGAGACTTATGAGCGATGCATCACATTCGAGGAACCAACTCGATACGCTGGAGTCCCACCCTTGTGCGGTGCTGACAACCGATCTGGCGCCGCATGCAAGCCTCTAGATGCCCGCACATGTCGCCTCTACCCACAACCGCGAGACTCAGGGCTCGAATTGGCTCCCTCCCCACATAGCCGTGCAAAAAAGGGGGGAGGGTGCAACACTAGGACTTCCCAGGAGGTCACCCATCCCAATACTACTCTAGACCAAGCGCGCTTAACTACTGAGTTGTAATGGGATTCGGTGCATTAACGTTGGTATGATCGCACACGCAAGGATCACTACCCCTCCCCCTCTTCAATGGAGATCACTGAGGTGTGGGGGAGGGCCAAGAGAGGAGGGGGCCCATAAAAAGCACCCGATCCATCGATGCGGCGGTTCCCTCCTCATGGAGCCATGTAGAAGGGGCGTAGGGTGAAACACTAGGACTTCCCAAGAGGTTAACCATCACAGTACTACTCTAGCCCAAGCGCGCTTAACTGTGGAGTTCTGATGGGATCTGATGCATTAACGTTGGTATGATCTCACTCGCAAGGATCATGCCCCCTCCCCCTCTTCAATCGAGATTGTCGAGCCACGGGGGAGGGTCGAGAGAGTACGGGGGATATTAAAAGTGCTCGATCTAGATCGAATCTACCTAGCATTTTGCACTCTCCTCCTTGGTAGCGTTACACAGAGTTGAAGGCACCCACAACTTCTCGTGTCGTCGCAAGCTTTCACGACCCAGGCCTCCGGAACAACGACTTTCGCTCAGACAAGGAGCGAAAAGATGTAAGTTCCGTGACCACCGGTGACGCTGCGTAGAGCGGCTTCAAAGCGGTTTATCACATTCGAGGCACCAACTCAGTATGTCGGAGTCCCACCCTCAAGCATCGCTTACAACCGATCTGACGCCGCGTGCAAGCCTCTGTATGTTCGTCCACACCGCATCTGCCCACAACCGCGAGAGTCAGGGCTCGTGACGTCGCTCCCTCCCCGCGGAGCCATGCAAAAAGAGGGGGAGGGTGCAACACTAGGACTTTCGAGGAGGTCACCCATCCCAGTACTACTCTTGCCCAAGCGTGCTTAACTGCAGAGTTCCGATGGGATCCGGTGCATTAACACTGATATGATCGCACCCGCAAGGATCACTCCCCCTCCCCCTCTTCAATGGGGATCACCGAGCCATGGGGGAGGGCGGGCTTTAAATGCGCCCAATCTATCGGCATGGTGGCCCCCCTTCCCACGGAGCCGTGCAAATGGAGCGGAGGGTGCCACACTAGGACTTCCCAGGAGGTCACCCATCCCAGTACTACTCTAGCCTAAGCGCGTTTAACTGCAGAGCT
>SNQJ01S0095791.1:0-18939 GCA_010110895.2 Picea sitchensis
TTTTCAACTTTCTTAGTGTCACAAAGATAATATATTTTTTCATTCCACTATTTTTGGGGAATTGTCCAACTCCCAGTTTCACTATGTAGTTCATGAGAATTTGTTTTTATTTTAGCAATGTTGATTTTCTTCTTTACACTAGTGAAAATAGAAAAATACTTTTGATCTTCTAAATTATTAATTTTCTTTTTCCCTCTAACTCTTTATTGCACCAAAATCTTTCCTTAAATTTAGATGTTGTAATATTTTAAATATTATCCTTATTCTATAATAAGGTCTCTTTTTTTATTCTCTTATGGATTAGCAAGTAAAGATTGAGCATCCTTATGCCATGTGTGCTTGAGTGGAAGGTGGTTTTGGTTGGACTTTGAAGCAATTTTGGAAAGTCTCTTTTCCTCCATTTTTGTTTAACATGTTATTATAATTAGCTACTTTGTCATACCTATGCTTTCAACTTGGAAAATCTTAATTCTATCAGGAAGATAGAATAACATATTTTATCTTTAATTTTGAGATTATATGTTATAAAATTCTTTTGGATATGCTTTATTTTTCTCTACAATTTTTTAAAAATCCTATCCCCAATTTCAAATATATCTAAATAATATAAAACACAAGAGTCAAATACATATTGAATTCAAAATATATAATATAAAACATTATCTTGAAACATATATTAAATATAAAATTCAAAATATATAATATAAAACATGATATTCAAACATATATTTAACTTGAAATTCAAAATATATATGATAAGATAAAAAATAATAAGAGCTAGTGACTTTTTAAAAGTATTATTATTATTATTATAATTATCACATCATTAAAAAAAAATGTTTTTATGATGACTTCTATCCACCGGCTTTGGGAGGGAGGGTTTCAACGGACAGATCTCTCACGTAAACGTTTAAAATAGATCGCTGGGGAGACAGAGATATGGCACGTTCTATCCACTGCAACTAAGTGGGTGTCTTTTCCATTAAAATACAGTCACATTCGGTCTGAAGCCATTGCACTGTAGCCAACAACTGTCACCAATTATAAGACGAATGAATCAAACATTTAGCAATCGGTGGGTGAGTATCAACTGTCAACAATTATAAGACGAATCAATCAAACCTTTATTGAGTTTTTATATTATTTATTTTTGACATCTATTTTCTCGTCATGATCCGGCGCCAAGAAGTATCAATTTTTCTGCTCTTTAAACAATCATTCATTTAGGATAATCCTACAGATTATCTATGGCTGACCTATGGCTGATGTTGGCTCTGCCGTAGGTCCATATTAAAGTAATAAATGGCAAAGTCCAGATGATTTCCACAGCTTCTTCCCTGTTGCAACCATACAACGCAATTATTACGAAGGATTTCTCTCATTCAGTATTGTAAAAGTGTGGCAACCAAGTCCTTCGGTTCATGGTCGCTATCACCTTTTGTGAAGATTATTCGCCACATTGTTATAAATCACATGCACATAAATCAGATACATTCGGGTCAAATGTATGAAAAGGTTGGAAATATGCAGCACATTGTTTAAGCCCGCCTGGTCTGGTCTGGTGTGAGACGATGTTCTCAAAAAAGTAGAGGTATTGAATACAAGTGTAGACTAATTTATTTAGCATTGATGTTCTTAAATAGTCAAACCTGATCTATTGGAAAATAAAAAGATTCCATGTGAGAACAGGAAAAAGGAGTTTTATAACCATTTTTTAAATAGAAAAGTACAGTCACAGTTGATTATATGGAAAATAAAAAACAGGCACATGGAAAGAACAGAAAAAGGGAGTTTCAAAACCTTTTAAAAAACATAAAAGTACATCAATGTTCATCAATCAGAAAAGTATTTCCAAGCACACCAATATTGAGAACTGGGAAATAGAAATATGGCAGATGAAAGAAGAAAATGGGGGTTCTAAAACCATTTTTAAAACATAAGAGTATCTCGGAAAAGTATTTGCAAGCACATCAATATTGATAACTGGGAAATAGAAATAGGGCAGATGAAAGAAGAAAATGGGAGTTTTAAAACCATTTTTAAAACAGAAGAGTATCTCATTATTGTGTTAAAAAGGAAGTGGACAGTAAATTTATGAAGAAACTGTGAAAATGTGGTTTTGTTTTAGTATGAAAAGTAATCTGACTTTAAGGAAGTCAATATCATTATGGTTTTGTTGAGTTAAAATGTTAAGAAAACTTATAATATCAAAAATATTTTGAAATTAAGATCTATTCTCAATATAGGGTGGAGAATCTAAGAAAAAACTATTTTCATCTTAAAAATAAATTAACTTAATTTTTTCTTTTCACTTTAGAAATTATCAAAATTCAAGTTATTGAAATATTTATTAAATATAATAGTTATATATTTTGAATTTTATATTAGATATATAATTTTAAAAGTTATTAATTGGTCAAATCATGGTTAAAATAAATTAATGGTTAAATATATATATGTATATGTATAACACTATTTTAAAATATAAAAATATTTAAATAAACAATATATTTACTATTAATTTTATCATTAAATTATTATTATTAAATTTATCTTAAGGTTTATACTTTACATTGGATTTGAGGGTCAATTAAGAAATTATAAGGTGTGTCTATTTGTGATAGATAATTGCTTAAAGGGATTGGATTTATTGGGGAGGAGTGAGGAGTTTTTCACTAATGGGTAAGGTTAAATCCCATGAAGACTTTTATAGGACACATGAGTTACCTTGAGGTAGTTTTGTACGTGTGAGGTTTTCACCCACAAAGGTAAAGCATTATATCAAATGATCTAGTGACCCAAGAACATATAAGTGGATCAAAGACAACCTTCATTTTTTCCTTTATGATAAGCCCAAGGGGTTAGTTCAACTAGTTATCGCCAATGTTATCGATCATTTGGTTAGTTATGTACCTAGTTATCATAAATGTTGTAGGTCATTTGGCTAGTTTTGTGCTAACATATGCTTACTTTGAATCCTGTTAGGTGATACACACTAGTCATAAGGGTTCCCTCAAACTAGTAGTATCCAACATTATGGTCATTTGGCTAGTTCCATTCTAGCAAGTGCCCATTTCAAATCCCCTTAGGTGAGGAACATGAGTCCAAGGGGTTAACGTAATTGGTTCTTAAAAAAAATTTGGTCTTTTGGCTAGTTCTGCACGAATAAATATCCAAATTGAACCTAGTAGGTGAAGGATACTTATTTACATTGAAATGTTTATTAGATATGATAAATATGAATGAAAAGAAACAACTCCTAAATTATTTTCCCACAAAGTTTTCCTTTAATAATAATAATAATATGTAAAAGAATATCCTTTGTTTATTTCTAAATTTTTATGTTATGTCCCTATCATGTCAAAAGAAATAAAAAAATGACCACTTAGGAGATGATCAAAGGATGCACATGTGGTGATAGATGTATTAAAGTGTTGCCATCATGTGTTAAGTAATTTAAACCAAATATTTTGGTAATGAATTATATGTGTTGTATTTTAATTAATTATAGGATAGTGTTTCATATCTAGTTAAATGGCTAACTAGTTGTCACCGATGTTGTTGGTCCATAAAGAAGCTTATCCAAGTAGTAGCAAGGTGATTTTAAATAGTTTCCAAGGTAAGAGGGAAGAGCCCCTAGACATCCTGCTTCAATGTAATGCATAAATTCTTTAATGGTCAAAGGACTAAGGAAAGAAAACCATACCTTGAGTTACCCTTCCAAATGAGGCATTTCAACCTTCTTTGTCCTTGTAGTAGCTTTGCATCCTTTATAAAAACCTAGAAATTGTTTATCTAAAACTTTGATAAACATCTAAACAATCACTTAGAAAAAGAAAAGATGTAAAAGAATGCTTTAAGCAATTTTTCTCATTAATCTCCAATAAATAAAATGAGATAGGTATCCTCCTTTTATAGGTGAGGAGCCTCCTCAATAGAACAAGTAATGCAATGTTCTATCTCAATACCATGAACTCAAAGCCATTGGCCTAATCAAAACCATGGGCATAAAACAACAAGTGATGTAACAACTCCCTCAAAACCCTCCAATAGAAAAGTGCCCCTAAAAAATGGTTCAAAATACAACAGGAGGAGCCACACATATGGGATAGATAGAGGTAAAAAAGGTGCACTCCTCAAAACTAGTGCCAACATCCAATAATGAAGTGGGGAAATGAGTCAACATGATCCCAAAGGCCTCTAACGATCCTCCAACTAACTCCCTCAAACCAAGTAATGGTCCAAGTGTGGAAATGACCAAATTAAATCATGGTGCCATCTCCCACACATGTGGGATATCCAAGTCAAAATTCAGGCATAAATGGAATGTGTGGGCTCCTTAATGTGGGTTCTCCTCAAATAAACAATAGTGATCCATCCCACATCATCAAATGGTCAAACTAAGCACTTGTAACCACCATAATAACTTGTAACTAACTCATCCTTGATGCATTAATAGCTCCCACTTATGGTCCAAGGAGATATAATAATGCATGAGTATGAATACAACATCCAAATGCGTAAGGATAATGAATGTAATTGGTCCATGTGGCATGCATGATGAAATGAAATTCCTATCATGGCTCAATGCATTGTCATGGATCCTAATGCAATGACACGTAATGTAACGTTCCCCCGGCCAGCCTCAGGCCGGAGTACGCCACTTTAGAGAAACCACTCATGCTCTAACACTAGTCGGTAACATTATCAGTAATCAACTGAGTTATACTACCTATATTTACTCTTTTTACTGCATGCATCTAGAACATATACATACAACATTCTTACAGAAGCTTTAAAGTTAAACACCAATTTTCTTTCTGTAACATACGACATTTATATGGAAATAACAGTAACTACAAATATGCAACATTTACGGGAAATTACCCATAAGAACACAAGCAATCATAATCACATATATGCTAAAATCGTAACATAGGCATGTAAATAACAAAACAACATATCATTTTATCATACAATTGGTACTTATCTTAGAAATACTGTCACCAACTGCTTACAGACCATCCGAGAACCTCCCAGCCATAGACTACATTGTTCATCACTCTCAACAGTGAGTCACCCCCAAACTAGGACTAAACTCCACCTAGGGTAAAGGGCTCCTATCCAGGCTAAGGCTCAAGGACAACATGAAAGACTTTGTCTCAGGTGCTCACTCAACTAACAACCTACAGCCTCTCATTCCCCACATGCCTGTCCCACCCAAGGAAGTGTGCCCCTTCTCTGCTAAACAGTCCCTCGGCTGCCCCACTTCCCTTTCAGGGCTTCAGCAACAGGCCGGACCAGAATTCTCATAGCGTTGTAGCTGCAGTTTAGCACCTTTGGGAATCAATCCCCAACAATTCTCTCGCTGAGAGAACTGCTCACGGGCCTGACAACCCACTTCTTCAATCCCGCTCCAAGCTAACTAGGTACACCAACCAAAAGGATGTATGGGAACGGGTTCCAGAATGGTGAAATGGTTGTCTCAAGGATAACAAAATGTGTGAGTGAAAATGATCATGGAATCATTGACTAGATAACTGAGTGTGTACAGGAATCACTATGAACTCTTCGTGAAAGTGATGGTGAGAGTGATGGTTAGGCTCTGGTCTGGTAAAAAATTCCCCACCAGTGGAAAAGATCACCCAAATGAGCTAAGTCCATGATATGAATTCATGTCCCCAACTTGACAGTTGTCATATAGGAAGTTACTTTGGTCCACTTGTCTCCAACTTTAGGACTTAGGATAAAATAATTATCCATACTTTATGTTCTAGGAATATCAATATAATATTCCCTTGACTTTTGGCCCTCCCTTTCCCTAACTGGTGAAGTTCAGTCCCCCATCTCTTTTATCGTGGTCAGTCTGCGCGCATCAATGTATTTATATTAATCATGAGTCATGTACAAAGTAGGCGCATTGGCCCTTGACATCTAGGCATCCTGGCCTAATACCAAAACATAAGCATCCTAGCTTATAGTAACCGTCTCACCAGCCTATAATACATATCATATACATGAGGCTCATTGTCCTCCATACTGTGCACACCTTAGTTAGTGTGCGCGGTATCTTGTGATGTGCATACTACATCATTTTATTGCACAGTTCATGCGCGCACTAAGCCACATGATGTGCATTACCAAATGAGGTCAAAAAAACTCACCATCTTAAGTATAATTATATTACATTTGAAATTGAGTTCGATAGAGGGATATTACAATCCCCTCCCCTTATTTATGCACTGTCCTCAGTGCATCAAACACCGATATATAACAGAGTTTCAAAAATCTTCAAAAAGATGTGGGTATTCTATCTACATTGCATCTTCATGCTCCCAAGTAGCATCCTCAAGACCGTACCAGGTCCATTGAAACTTTACAATCCCTATGGCTTGGTTCTGAATCTGCTTGACTTTTCGGTCCAAAATGCGCACCGAATGCACTTGAAAAGCGCCTTCTTGCTCCACCTGAATTACATTCCAATCAATAACATGATTAGCATCGAGTATATATTTCTTTAGCAATGATACATGAAAGACATTATGAACATACATAGATGCAGACAATGCAATCATATAAGCAACTGGACCAATCCTCTCCAGGATTTCAAAAGGCCCACAAAATCTAGCTCGCAACTTGGCACAACTTCCCAACTTCAAGGAACTCCTATTAGCTTTCACTTTCAAGAAAACATGATCACCCATTTTTAATTCTCTGTGGGTTCTGTTCTTATCGGCATAACTTTTCTGTCTGTCTTTGGCAGCTTTTAAATTCTGCTTAATTTTTATCATTTGGTCCTCCATATCCCTAAGAAACTCTGTACCAACTACTGTCCTATCTGCTAGATTATCCCAACTCACTGGAGTATTGCACTTTTTGTCGTAAAGTGCTTCAAATGGGCTCATCTTTAATGATGCCTGATACCCATTGGTGTACGCAAATTCTACCAAGTGTAGGTAGTCCTCCCATTTCGATGGTTTGTCCATCACATACATTCTCAGTGTATCTTCTATCACCTTGTTCACACTTTCTGTCTTTCCACCAGACTCAGGATGATAATCTATACTAAAGTTTAGATTTGTTCTGAATCCTTTGAACAATCCTTTCCAGAAATTTGAGGTCACTTTCGGGTCTCTATCAGACACAATTGTTTTAGGAATCTCATGAAATCGTGCCACTTCCTTCATGAAAATATCAGGAATCTCTACTACCTTCTGCATAGTTTTCAGTGTAATAAAATGGGCATCTTTCGTAAGATTTTCCACCACCACCATGATCGAATCATGCAACTTGCCTGTTCTAGGCAATCTCGTAATAAAATCCATTTTCACCACTTCCCACTTCCATTCAAGAATGGTTAAAGGTTGTAGCAACCCTGCTGGGTGTCTATTCTCAACCTTCACTTTCTGGCATTCCATACATATAGCGATGTACTCAACGATCTCTTTCTTCATACCTGGCCAAAAGTAATGGATCTTGATCGCTGCCACCATTTTCTGATATCCAGGGTGCTCTGCATAAGGAGCATTATGCATTTCATGCAAAATCATACATTTCAAGTCCTGGACATTTGGAACAAAAATCTTGTTCTTGCGCAACAGTATTCTATCTATTCCCAACTTATAATCATCCACCTTCTAAAGTATCTTTCCCTGCTGTAGCATTGCTACCAATTCTTTGTACTGCAGATCTGCATTAGCAGCCTCCAAAATTTGTCTTTTAACATCAGTTTGGTACATGATAATGGCTGAAGTATGTAACTCATGCACCTTCCTATTGAGTGCATCAACCACTTTATTCTCCTTCCCTTTGATATTCTTTATATCAAAATCATATTCGCTTAGAAATTCCAGCCATCTGCTTTGTCTAGCATTTAGATTTGGCTGATCAAATAAATATTTCAGACCATTGTNATTTTCATTTATAAATATTATCATATTTTTTATTTTATTTTCATTTATAAATATTATCATAATTAAAAATATTATAATTTTAAAAATATTTTATTATATTTTTATATAGTAAAAACATATTTAAAATTTATTTTAATTTAAAATTTATATATAATAAATTATTATTTTTATTATTATTATTATTATTATTTTGTTTGTTAATTGGTTCGGATCTTTTTGGCATCGGGATTAACCTTTGGCTTGAGAAACCGCGACTCAGGGGCATTTAAGCTGTCAAAATCACCCGGGGATCGCACCCAGCTTGAGCCACACCAACCCTTAACATGGTTGGATTTTTTGTCCCCGCAGGTTTCGAACCAGTGACTTTTCAACACGGAGTGGCTTAACAACACACTCTGTCACCGTTTGTCCTACACATCGAAGACATTATTATTATTATTATTATATATATATTTCCCTTCCACAAAGACAGAGATAAGTATTTGTGATACAAATTCATGTTAATGTTTAAAATTATGTATTCTCTTACTGTTTGATGGAGAATGTGCATTTTACATTGATGTCTAAACGTAATTATTCTCTAATCATATCATCGATGTTGGTTAGAATTATTTATGATTGATGATGGTTGGATTTATTTAATAAGGGAATAAATTTGTTTTTTTGGAAATTTTGTGGAAATTTAAAAAAGATTTTGTCACAGTTTTATTTAATTGATAAAAATTTAAAGTTTAAAATTATTTATTCTCTAATTATATTAATAATGATTGGATTAATTTGATAGGTAAATGAGTTATTGGAAGAAGATATTTTAAAGGTAATCAATGAATCCAAAGTTACAAGTGATATGATGGTAACTTTTAACTCCAATTTCATCACCTTAATTCTAAAGGTCGATCTTCCTTATTCGTTTGCGTTTGATCAATCCAAGCTTAATTCCCTCTATTACTATATATATAAGATTATTGTGAAGGTGATTGCTATGAGGTTAAATAATATATTATTTGAAAATATTTCTAGGGAACAATTTGCTTTTTTTTAATCGGGTGGGTAGATCCATAAGGCCATAGGGGTAACCCATGAGGGGCTTCACCCCCATTAAAACCAAAAAACTATTTTTTACAATTATAAAAAATGATTTGACAAAATAATTCAATTGTGTTAGTTGACTTTATTTGAGGATGATGTTGATTCATCTGGGTTTTCATTTCCACTTTGTGAATTGGTTGTTGAGTTGTGTCTCTATTGTCTTTGTTTCCCGTCTTATTAACAGATCGACCTTGGGATTCTTTAAGCAAGGAAAAGGAATTTGCTTAGGATGTGCATGTAACATCCTACTCTTGCGCGCACTGAGCAAACTTATTCTTTGAGGACACTTGCTTGCAAGTGATCCAGATTATTATACTATTAAGTGTTTGATTATGATTATGAGGCTTTATGGATATGATGACATGTTATTTTGGTGTATTGACATAGACAAGTGTTATTGACTCGGTTCTCTTGAGTGTGCAGGATTTTGGACCTCGAGGATGCAAAGGAATCGATGAAAACCCTTGGACTTCGGATCGAGAAAGGGAGTGGACTATTGGGGTTTGATTCTTGTATATATGACATATGTGCATCTGATTAGATGTTATGATTATGGATCTTATTTCTGACATGATTCGTTGACGATAGCTTGTCGATCAGACTCACATGTGGAGTAGAGGGGTCACGCACAACTATCGTGGCTCTAACTGTAGGTTAACGATTACCTAGTTCGAGAAGACCCATGATGTCATGAGGGCAGACTGTGGAAGTCGCTCACGATGATTCTAAGGGGCGCGCAATAAGGCAAGGGTCTTATTTCTCAAAGGCCCTTTGTCTCCCACAACATCACCTGGTGAAGTATTGACTCTAGGGGTTTTTGATGTCTCCCAAGTCAGTCAAGAGGCAAGTGGCACCCCTGGAGCACATAGTGCGTCCTGAAGAGCACGTCGCGTAAGAAAAACAGAAAAAGGCGAGTGGCACCCTTGGAGCACGTAGTGCGTCCTGAAGGGCACGTCGCACAAGGGAAACAGAATGAGGCAAGTGGCACGTTGGAGCAATTAGTGCGTCCCGAAGGGAATGTAGCGTTGTTAACTAATAAGTGAATAAACCTGGATGGCCTTAAAACAAATAATGTGATAAGAAATATTTTAAAAACAATTTCCCTAATAAAATGTCGCCCAGCCTAGGAAAATAAAATCTAGATCTAAGTGATAGTTGTGGTAAATATATATATATATATATATATATATATATATATATATAATCATCATTAAACACGTGACGAGAAGGGGGTAAGAAATTCAATTAATTTATAAAAATCAAATTACTTTGTGGGATTAAAATTTTTAAAAAAGGAAATGATTGTTTTGTTACATATGCTAATTAAAAAAAATTAATTAAAAAGAAAAGGGGGAAAAAGATAATTTTCTTCACTTGCTAATTTGGGTTTTAGATAAAATGGGAAAAGAGGGAAACTTAAAAATTAGGAAACTAAGGGAAAAAGGGGAAACATAAGGAAAAAGAAGAATGACCAACTTCGTAAGGAACCTTGCCTTTAAGAACTTTCTAAATTGAACTCAACTAGGAATTTAGTAAGGGCGTAAGTCATTAAATTGTTTAAGAGAATATGGGTACACCTAGGAGCGATTCTAGGAATGCTTTTAGGTGGGTAAGGGAAATAGGAGTAATTAAATAATTAATGAAATTGATTTATGGTGCAATGAAGGGGATGGGTGACATGTGTACGAAGAGGATTTTTCGGAATTAAATTATTGAACAATAAATTATATGGGAATTTGGGAAGGAAATCACTTAGAAAATCTATATAAAGGAGGGAGGAGGAGGAGGATGGATCTCTGCTTGGATGCGTAACGTTACGCTCCAGAATTTTAGACTTGACTAACTTATCTTGTGGGAGTTGGGATACCTAGCTTGGTGACGAGTGGTAGCTCGGCCTTGCGAGGCGAGTTGGGAGCTAGTTGTTCTTTGGTTAGTGTGTGTGACCCCTTTGTGGCTCGAGGGGCTAAGGGGAAAGAAGAGTACTCCTAGCATTGGCTGGGAGGTACCGGTGAAGTCGCAGCGGTCGGCAAGCAGGAGCGAGACGGAGCGCGCAGGACAACGACTCGAAGCGGTCGACTTGGGCTACGGTACGCATGCTTTTATTTGAATGGTAGATTAATATTTATCTTATACTTCCATTTTTGTACTTTTAATTGTCTAAAGAAAGTGTTTTACTTAGCATTTTAATCAAGAACTTAAATTCACCATAGCCTTAAGCTCGCTGCTTGAATTGATTCCCTTGGAAATCGATCCCTAAATGTTGTGACTGACCTGTTGGTTTTATTGATTTATTGTGAATATTTTGTTCTTTATACTTCGTCCTCATCCCTAGATCATCAGTCCACGCCTGAGTAGTTGGCCAGGAGCTGGATTGACGGTCGTCACATCGTTGTTAATAGACCTATAGATCTTAATGCCATGCTTTTCTATGTGTTGATGATGAGCGAAGGATGATTTGCCCAGCTGTCTACCCCTTTCAGTTGTTCCTGGTTGAGTGATTGTCTTGTGCCTTGTTGCGATTGATTACCTCTGTGGTTGTTTTTCTTTTCCCTCGGCGAACCGCTTATTATCCTCTATGTTTTGTTCTCTACATTTGATGTGTTCCCTGGAAAAATATCTTTGTGTTTTCAATGCATTCCTGGCAATTTAAGTTTGCATTTGATACATTTTCTGGCAAATTTACCGTGTGGTTTTTTTTATACATATGGTCTGCGACTTCCCTCTGCGATTTATTACTTTTGATGACAAAGTTTACCCTACCTTTGGCCTCACTGGACTGCGTTTTAATCATTTTTCCTTTTTTTTTCTCTGTGTTCCTGAAGTGTATTTTATACCTGCATTTTCATTAAACATGATTTTACTCATGATTTCCTTATGAAATCACTCAACGATTTTGATGATAGCACTCACGATTTCCTTATGAAAGAACTCGGCAATTTTGATGATAGCACTCATGATTTATTTATGAAAGCACTTAGCGATTTTGATGATAGCATTCACGATTTCTTTATGAAAGCACTCAACGATTTTGAGTTTACATCAGTCCGGAATCGAATGTTTAATTCACTTATTGGGAGGGGACTTATAATTATACGATTGATGGGCTTATTTCATGCATTTGATTACCATAGTTGGTGACGCACTAGGGCGTGATGGGTGGTGATTACTGTGTATGATTTTAAATGGTATTTCGTGGGGTATCATATCAAGTCCCAAAATTGGCCCCTTTTTAGTTTTATTGGATTGCATGTGTGCATTGGCCTGGCTAGAAAGTCCATTATGACCATTGCCGTGTAGAATGTCTTGTTACAACTCAAAGAAATTGAATGATCATGCACAACGATTTATCACAGTGATTTTTCATAGTTATTATGACAACAACTGTTTTAACAAGCACCACTCTGGACAACAAATTGGTATTGTGGATAGCCTTTCTAATTGTCAACAAATTTATATGTCTGCGTCTCTCCCTGGTTTCATTTATACATTTGATTTCCTCTTAATTGCATCCTAGCCATTTAATTGACTATCGCGTTGAATATCTTAAATGTTATGACAACTTTAAATTTTTTTCCAGTAAATGTTAGTACTTCGCGACTTATTGTTCATTAACAACGTTGATTCTATGACAGTATTGATTGTTATGCTAGTTGTATTACATCAATTTATATTAAGTATTTGTATAATAATAAGGCAGCATTATTAGCGTTTATAACAAACAGCCTTGTGAGCAATTTATTTCATAATGAGCAAGTCTTTATAATTTTATAGGTATCTAAATCTTGGATTAAGGCAGTGATATCAATGACATCTTTGATTACTCAGTGAATCTATCGAATCTAGCATGATACCCTTACTGCTACTTAAGTCAGCGAACTTTATTGCTTCAGTTTTAATGGATAGCGATGTAGTTTAGATAGCAATTAATATATAGTATTATGTAGCTTGTGACAACAATTTATTTTTATAGTATAGACTTCCAATCGTATGTAGGCAGCGATTGATTGCAGAATGTTTTGGACGTAGGTATCGCCTCGTTTAATAAAGCATATGGATGGTGATTTTATTATATATATTTGTTGTTATCACATTAATATATAGATCATATCTGTGTCCATAGATAGTGATTTCATTATCCTTTCAGTTGAAAGGAAAACAACTTATACTTAATGATAGTGATTTATAATGTCAGCAATTTAATGAATGCAACGGAATGATAGCGAATTAATGATCGCAATGTTACTTGTTAGTTTATTTTAGATTTTCTATTATCTATCTTTTAAAAAAGTAAGGATTTTTTTTTTATTTTATTTCTCGTTAATAGCGTTACACTGTTAAGAGCTTCCTTGCTGTTATTCATGTGAATGTGAATAGGCTTTATGTTTGTAGGTTATAATGGAGATAATTGAAGATAAGATGTTTTGTTATATGTTAAATATATTATGAAGATTGACAATTTCTTTTATTTTTATATTCAAATTTTGGATTCAAGTTAATTTTTATCAAATTTTAAAACTTCTTATTTCTTATTATAGTTTATGTTTTTATTATAAATTATGGTTGATCATATTTCCTTAAAAGGTTTTAAATAATTATTTTATTATATCCATTTTTATTTTATTTTATTAGTATATTTCCTTAAAAGTTGTCACACCTATCACCTGGCAACGACATGAATCCTGATGAGGGGATCATTACGCGCACTAGTGGATAGAGGTGATTGAAAACTGGGCTAGAGTATGTGCTTCCCGTTGTGGGTGTCGTTCACTGTAGTTGTTGTTGGCGCTTGGGTTGTATCACCTTCATGTGTTGGGTTTTTTGTGCCATAGACGTTCTAGTGACTAGTCATCAAGACCATTATGTCAGGATTGTGGATGTTATCCCTTAGCTTGTTGGCATTGTCATGTTGTGTCGGGAGGGTAGTTGTTCTATCTGTTTTTTTACACATGTTTCGCCCAGTTTCTCTTGTGCTAGTGCATGGAGTCGTAGTTGTCTATTGTCTGATCTGTGTACCTATGTTCATCGTCTGGTTGTGGGTTTTAATTGTTTTTCGTTGTTGCCTTCCTGCCTAAAACAAAACAAAAAAATTGCACTTTCTTCTTCGCTTATTGTCGTAACGATTGGAGTCGTTACATATGGTATTAGAGAGGGTTCAACCCATGACTTGGGAACACCACGGCTTTCGTTGATATGATATTTGATTATAATGTTGCTAATTAAGCTGACTTGTATTCGTGCAGGTAATCATGGTTAGAGGACGTCGTGAAGGCAGACGACAGGGTGCTATGGAAGGAGGCGCGACACCTCTAGTAGCATCCACACCTGAGGGGTCTAAACCCCAAGGAGACGAACATGTTGTCGAGCAGGAGAAGATAGCGATGGGTGATGTGGTTGGGCTAATGAGGTATTTTCAGCGAATGTCTGAAGCACTGATCAGTCGTTTGGACAGAGATGAGGCCAGGGCATCGGCACCCCCTAAGGGTCCACTGTGTGCTCCGGTCGGTACTGGTAGCATTCACCGCGAACTCGAGAAGGTCAAATTTCCTAAGTTATTTGGTTCCCCGGATGGTGCAGCCGCCGAGGCATGGTTGGAGAATATGGTGATGTGCTTTGCACCACATGACTATACCTCCAACATGAAGGTCCGCATATCGGTCTTTCAAATGAAGGGGAGCGCTCTTCTATGGTGGAAGACGCTCCTACCACAATTGAACATGGTCGTCGAAGACGTGTCATGGGAGTTGTTCGAGGAACAGTTCTGAGAGAGGTAGATATTAGAGGAATTCATTGAGCGTTAGCTCAACGAGTTCAATGCCTTACGACAGGGTGGTCATACGGTGTCCGAGTACGAGGCATGTTTTATGGAGTTGCTTCGGTATGCTCTGCACCTTAATACTGAGAAACTTAAGGTCAATAGATTCTCGTTTGGCCTTAATGTCATCATACGTGCAAAGGTTAGGATTCTGATGCCTCATACCTTGTATGATGTCATCCAGAAGGCCCTCATAGAAGAGGAGGAGCTTGTTAGCGAGGGTCAAAGAAGGACTCCAGCGAGACCGGCAGGTCATGTGTCATCTGGTGCGCTGCAACATCAGACACCAGCCAGACATATGCTAGGATATCGTGGCTTCCAGAGGGGATCCACTTTCACTACACCTCAGCGACCAATGCCTCAGTAGCAGACTCCTTACCAAGGACCACAACATCAGCAGTAGCAGTTTAGGCTTGTTCAGCAAAACAGACCAGGATTCCAGGCTGGTGGGTCGTCAGCTTCTACTTCGGGTACCAGGAGTATTGGACTTAAGAAGGGGTGTTGGACGTGTGGGGAGCCACACTACCAGTGCGACTGCCCAATAGAGAGGACTAGAGCGTCTAGATCAGTCGGACCCACTACCGTGGGAGATTTGGGTAAGGCCCATCAGATTCATGTAGCGGTGAATAACCGCTAGGAAGAGCACTAGTTGACTGTGCTTGAGATGTCAAGTACCGTCGCTGACCAGAACCTTAGTATTTTGATAGATATCGGTGCTACCAAGAATTTCATTTCTGGTGCAACGCTAAAAAGGATTAAGGTAAAGGCACTCGAACAGCATGATTTTATCTTTGTAGAGATGGCTTCGGGAGCCAAACAGAAGGTTGGAGGAAAGGTTATGGGTTGTACCCTTAACCTAGGAGAGTTTTTCACCAGGGCCAACCTGTACGTAATGATCTTAGGATCTTATGACGTCCTGATTGGTATGGACTGGTTGGAATTGCATGAGGCGATACTCAACTGTAAGATGAAACGGTTGAGCTTGGTCGATGAAGAGGGACAAAGACGCGTGATTGTAGGTTCGAACCAAGGATTTTCCCTGAGGTTCATCTCTTCCTTGCAACTAAGGAAGAGCATGCACAAGGAGTGTAAGCTTTATGTGATCCTTGCGTTAAACGAAAAGGGAGTAGTGGAAGGTCTAGAGCAACTTTCAGTGGTGAGAGAGTTTGCGGACATCTTCCCGAAGGAGTTACCTAGGATGTTGCCGAAGAGGGAATTGGATTTTACCATAGACCTAAAACCAGGGACTGAACCAATAGCTAGAACGCCTTATCGGATGTCAACCCTGGAGTTACAGGAGTTGAGAATGGAACTAAAGGAGTTGTTGGGCCTAGGAATTATACGTCCAAGTGTCTCACCGTGGGGCATGCCTGTTATTTTCATATGAAAGAAGGATGGGTCGTGGAGACTCTACATTGACTACCGTCAATTGAACAAGGCAACGATCAAGAATCAGTATCTGTTGTCGAGGATTGATGATATGTTTGATCAGATGAAGGGTGCGATCGTGTTTTCCAAGATCAACTTGAGATCAAGGTATCACCAATTATGGATCAAGGAGGATGGCGTCCCCAAGACCGCCTTTAAGACGAGATTTGGACATTGCGAGTTTATTGTTTTACCGTTTGGACTAACAAATGCACCAGGGGTATTTATGAGTTTGATGAACGGGGTGTTCCGCGAGTACTTGGACAAGTTCATCTAAGTGATCATTGATGATATTTGATTTACTCTTCGATGATGGAGGAGCATGAGGAGCACTTGCACTTGGTACTACAGTGTCCACGAGAGCACAAATTGTATGGTAAATTGTCCAAATGCTCGTTTTATCAATCAAAGATTCACTACTTAGGGCATGTCATCTTCGGCGAAGGTATCGATGTGGATCTAGCAAATTTCGAGGCTATTATGGAATGGCCTACGCCGACGAATGTCCCGGAAGTGCGTAGCTTCATGGGTTTAGCAGGATACTATCGACAATTCGTCGAGGGATTTTCGAAGATAGCAAATCTGATTACGGAATTGTAGAAGAAGTGAAAGAAGTTTGTTTGGACCGAGAAATGCGCAGAGGCATTTCGGAGGCTCAAGGATTTGTTGACAACAACACCGATACTAAAGGTCACTGACATGGATGCGGACTTATCAGTATGCACTAACACATCCCAGGGAGGCTTAGGCGGAGTCTTGATGCAAGACGGTCGAGTGATCCTTTATATTTCGAGGAAGTTGAGAAGGCATGAGGAGAACTACGCGATGCACGATTTGAATTTGTTAGCTATTGTATATGCATTGAGATTGTGGAGACACTACCTTATTGGACAAAAAATTGAACTAAAAACAGACCACTGTGGACTTCAACACATATTTACGCAAAGCAACATGAACACGTGACAATGGTCTTGGTCAGAATTTCTTAGTGAGTATGACTTCGAGATTACTTACATAAAAGGAATAGTGAACTGAGTGGCAGATGCATTGAGTCGAAGACCACGCATATTTTTGGTGTTGTTGCTTCAGACGAATCTACGTGAAAATATTCTAACTTTACAGTGCGACGATGACTGGTACAAAGAGGTCAAGGATTTTATCGAACAAAACACAATGATGGTACAAAGATTTGAAGGATTTACGTTTGACAAATATGGATTATTGAGGTTTAAAAATTGGATTTACATACCACCGAATGACGAGTTGAGGAGTTTGATCCTAAATGAGGCTCACAAAGCAGTTTACATGACTCACCCGGGAGTCACAAAGATGAGGGCAGACCTTAAACCCTTATTCTTCTGGAAAGGAATGAAGCCAGACATAGTCAACTACCTGGCGAGATGTCTTGAATGTCAGTAGGTGAAGGTTGAACATAGACATACAGCAGGACTACTACAGCCTCACGCTATTCCAGAATCGAAATGGGAGGTTATTTCGATGGATTTCATTGTTGGATTGCCACTTACGGCAAGTAGACACGACTCAATTTTTGTGGTAGTCGACACTCTGACAAAGAGTGCGCATTTTATTCATGTGCGTACGACGTATCAGGCACCTGACATAGCTATATTTTTCATCAATGAGATTGTGAGGCTTCATGGCATGCCTAAGAGGATTATATCCGATCAAGGATCGGTGTTTACCAGACGATTTTGGACTAGTTTCCAAGAGGCCTTAGGAACCCAACTTAACTTTAGTACTGTGTATCACCCGAAGACTGACGGGAAGACCAAACAAACAAACCAAATCTTGGAAGACATGTTGCGCATGTACGTGATGGACCAACAAAAGCATTGGGAAGAATTCTTGCCACTGGTAGAATTTGTTTATAACAATAGTTACCAAAGCACCATTAAGATGGCGCCTTTCGAGTTCTTTTATGGGCGACCGTGTCGGACACCTTTGAGTTGGGATCAGCTTGAGGATAGGGTCCTGGTAGGACCAAAAGAGATCTAAGAAATGGAATATCAAATGAAAACAATAAGACAAAGGATCAAAGAAGCGCAAGATCAACATAAGAGTTATGTCGATGCGCACCGTGTCGACCGTAGTTATGAAGTTGGTGATCGAGTCTTCTTGCAGGTAAAACCGCTTAAGAGTTCGATCAAGTTTGGAAAGGGAGATAAACTCTCTCATAGGTTCATGGGACCTTTCAAGATTGTGGAGAGGAAGGGACCCGTGTCCTATCGACTAGCCTTGCCTGATTCTTTGAGGCGTATGCATGATTTTTTTCACGTATTTGTTTTGAGACATTATATTAGTGATCCTACACATATTATTGACATGACCTCTATTAGGCTCCAATCTACCCAAGTAAATTAGAGTGAAAATGATTGTCAATCTGGTGTTTGTAAGACTTAGAGGCACGTCTAAAGTATATGGATTTAGAGATAGTTTTTATCTTTAATGGAGATGAACCAAAAAACCTATTCTAAGGCTAAATATGAAAGAGATGCTAAGCTTCTATTCAGAATTCATCTTCATAGATCTCATAACAGTAATCAGCACTTGTTTTTCTAAAGAGTAAAAACAGTAAGCATCCAAGAGATGTTCGAACTAGTTTTAAGACCTATCAAATGTTAGAAGAACAAAACTCTTATTCAAGAGATGCATTCATTGTCTTCTTTCATTCATTCA
>SNQJ01S0095791.1:22357-46376 GCA_010110895.2 Picea sitchensis
CTAAAACATGTACTTGAAAAAGAACACAAAGAAAGAGTGTACTAGTTTGGCAATGGGGGCCCTCCAATGCTTCACTGGTACACTTGAGTTGACTCAGCTAAGAAAGAGCTCCAGCAGCATTCAAATCATGATATCATAAGCATTCACAGGAACAAAACACAGAGATGATCTTCAAGAGTGCAAATTCCAAAGTTTCTTCATTCACATAAGATTGTTTCACTAGTCTAGGCTTAAGAGTATTTATACAAGAGTCTCAAAACTAAAAATGATAATAAGTCTCCCAAATATCATGATTAGATACACAATATCCTAGGAGGGTCAAATGCCTCCTTTAGATCCACAATATATGGTCAAAATCCCACGAAATCCAAAATTGTCCAAGATTTAAGGCTGAAACAGGGCATTTTCTGCTGAAGTGGCCCTGTTTGACCAGCGTTGACCGGACATCTTGAAGGCTCAGATTTCAAATATGATAGCTCATTATCCATCCTTGTACATTAGGGAACATGACCCAAGTCTCATATTTCGCCCAGGTGTCCTGCAAGTATACAAACCACGGAGCTTTTACGGGATTTGGTCAAATCCTGTAATTTCCGATAAATTTTCAATTTTAATGCTAAAATTTAGAAAACTCAATTCTTAAGCTAAAGAATGAAAAATATACCTTGCATAGGCTGTTTCATGGAAAATGTGGAATGAAATGAAGGAAAAATGGATGGATAAAGAGGCAAAAGTATGGTTTATAGAGCAAAATGGAAGCACAAAAATGGACTCAACAACCTCCTTGCAGGTATCGGACGAGGGGGCGCTCACAGTTGAGCCGATATGCATCCTGGATCATCGCATTCGAAAACTACGGCGTCGAACAGTAGATCAAGTCAAGGTCTAGTGGGACAACTATAGTCCACGCTCGGTGGCCTGGGAGGACGCATATGATATGCACCAGCAGTTTCCATTTTTGTTGGATAGATAGACTTATGACATTATGATACACCTTATTTTGGCACTTATATACTATGAAACTTTGGGACGAAGTTTAGACCAAGAAGGGGTGTATGTAACATCCCAATCTTTCACACACTGAGACAAATTATTTTTTTAGGACACTTGCTTGTAAGTGATTTGGATTATTATACTATTGGGAATTTGATTATGATTATGACGCTTTATGGATATGATGACATGTTATTTTGTTGTATTGACATAAATAGGTGCTATTGACTCAGTTCTCCTGAGTGTGCAGGATTTTGGACCTCGAGGATGCATAGGCATCAATGAAAACCCTTAGACTTTGGATCGAGTCAGGGAGTGGACTATTGGGGTTTAATTGTTGTATATATGACACATGTGCATCTGATTAGATGTTATGATTATGGATCTTATTTCTGACGTGATTTTTTGATGATGTAGGCTGACGATAGCTTGTCAACCAGACTCACGTGTGGAGTAGAGGGGTCACACATGACTTCCCGAGACGTTGAGGGAGAGGTGTGGACAACAACCCTGCCACAACCTACTAGCACTCTCATCGTGGATCGAACTGTAGGTTAATGATTACATAGTTCGAGAAGACCCATGATACCTTGAGGGCAGACTGTGATAGTCACTCACGATGATTCTAAGGGGCGCACAATAAGGCAAGGGCCTTATCCCTTAGAGGCCCTTAGTCTCCCACAAGATCACCTGGCGGAGTATTGACTACAGGGGTTTTTTATGTCTACCAAGTCAGTCAAGAGGCGAGTGGCACCCTTGGTGCACATAGTGCGTCCTAAAGGGCACGTCGCGCAAGAAAAAAGGAAAGAGGTGAGTAGCACCCTTGGAGCACATAGTGCATCCTGGAGGGCACGTTGCGCAAGGGAAATATAATGAGGCAAGTGGCACCCTTGGAGCACCTAGTGCGTCCTGAAGGGCACGTCGCGTTGTTAACTAATAAGTGAATAAACCTAGATGGCCTTAGAATGAATAATGTGATAAGAAAGATTTTAAAAACAATTTCCCTAATAAAATGTCGCCTAGCCTAGGAAAATAAAATCTAGGTCTAAGTGATACTTGTGATTAAAAATAATAATAATAATAATATCAATTAATTAATTCAATTAAGAAATTCAATTAATTTATAAAAATCAAATTACTTTGGGGGATTAAAAATTTAAAAAAAGATAATGATTGTTTTGCTACATATGCTAATTAAAAAAATTTAATTAAAAAGAAAAAGGGCAAAAAGATAATTTTCTTCACTTGCTAATTTGGGTTTTAGATAAAATGGAAAAAGAGGGAAACTTAAAAATTAGGAAACTAAGGGGAAAAGGGGAAACATAACGAAAAAGGGAAACATAAGGAAAAATCAGAATGACCAACTTAGTAAGGAACCTTGCCTTTAAGAACTTTCTAAATTGAACTCAACTACGAATTTAGTAAGGGCGTAAGTCATTAAATTGTGTAAGAGAATATGGGGACACCTAGGAGAGATTCTAGGAATGCTTTTAGGTGAGTGAGGGAAGTAGGAGTAATTAAATAATTAATGAAATTAATTTATGGTGCAACGAAGGGGATGGATGACATGTGTACGGGGAGGATTTTTTTGAATTAAATTATTGAACAATAAATTATATGGGAATTTGGGAAGGAAATCACTTAGAAAATCTATATAAAGGAGGGATGAGGAGGAGGATGGATCTCTTATTGGATGCATAACATTACGCTACAGAATTTTAGAGTTGACTCACTTATCTTATGGGAGTTGGGATACCCAGCTCGGTGACTAATGGTAGCTCGACCTTGCAAGGCGAGTTGGGAGCTAGTTGTTCTTTGGTTAGTGTGTGTGGCCCCTTTGCAGCTCGGAGGGCTAAGAGGGAAGAAGAGTACCCCTAGCATTGGTTGGGAGGTACCAGTGAAGTCACAGCGGTAAGCAAGCGGGAGCAGAAATAAGCGCGCGGGACAACAAATTGGAGCGGTCGACTTGGGCTATAGTACGCATGCTTTTATTTGAATGGTAAATTAATATTGATCTTGCGCTTCCATTTATGTACTTATAATTATGTAAAGACAGTGTTTTACTTAGAATTTTAATTGATAACGTAAATTCACCATAGCCTTAAGCTTGATGCTTGAATTGATTCCCTTGGAAATCGATCCCTGAATGTTGTGACTGTCCTGTTAGTTTTATTGATTTATTGTGAAGAGTTTGTGCTTTATACTTCGTCCTAATCCCTAGATCATCAGTCCATGCCTGAGCAGTTGGCCAGGAGGTGGATCGACGGTCGTCACATCGGTGTTAATAGACCTATAGATACTAATGCCCTACTTTTTTGTGCGTGGATGATAAGCGAAGGATGTTTTGACCAGTTGTCTACCCCTGTTGGTTGTTCCTGGTTGAGTGATTGTCTTGCGCCTTGTAGTGATTGATTACCTCTGTGGTTTTTTTTCCTTTCCCTCAGCGAACCGCTTATTATCCTCTATGTTTTGATCTATGTGTTTGATGTGTTCCCTGGTGAAATATCTCTGTGTTTTCAATACATTCCTAGAAATTTAAGTCTGCATTTGATACATTTCTTGGCAAATTTACCGTGTGGTTTTTTTATACATATGGTCTGCGATTTATTACTTTTGATGACGAAGTTTACCCTACCTTTGGCCTCACTGGACTGCGTTTTAATTCTTTTTCCTTTTTTTTACTCTGCATTCCTGAAGTGTATTTTATACCTGCATTTTCATTAAACACGATTTTACTCATGATTTTCTTATGAAAGCACTCAACGATTTTGATGATAGCACTCATGACTTCCTTATGAAAGAACTCAGCGATTTTGATGATAGCACTCAACGATTTTGATGATAGCACTCATGACTTCCTTATGAAAGAACTCGGCGATTTTGATGATAGCACTCACGATTTATTTATGAAAGCACCCAATGATTTTGATGATAGCACTCACAATTTCCTTATGATAGCACTCACGATTTCCTTATGAAAGTACTCATCGATTTTGATGATAGAACTCATGATTTCCTTATGAAAGCACTCAGCGATTTTGATGATAGCACTCACGATTTATTTATGAAAGCACTCTGCGATTTTGATGATAGCACTCACGATTTCTTTATGAAAGCACTCAGTGATTTTGAGTTTACATCAGTCTGAAATCGAATGTTTAATTCACTTATTGGGAGGGGATTTATAATTATATGATTGACGGACTTAGGTCGTGCATTTGATTACCATAGTTGGTGACACACTAGGGAATAATAGGTGGTGATTATTGTGTATGATTTTAAATGGCATTTCGTGGGGTATCATATCAAGTCCCAAAATAGGCAACATTTTAGTTTTATTGGATTGCATGTGTGCATTGCCCTAGGTAGAAATTCCATTGTGACCACTGTCGTGAAGAATTTATTGTTACAACTCAGCGAGTAATTATGATGGAACTCAGAGAAATTGAATGATCATGCACAACGAATTATCCCAGTGATTTTTCATAGTTATTATGACAACGATTTTTTTAACAATCACCACTCTGGACAGAAAATTGGTATTGTGGATAGCCTTTCTAATTGTCAACGAATTTAGATGTATGTGTCTCTCCCTGGTTTCATTTATACATCTGATGTCCTCTTAATTGCATCGCAGCCATTTAATTGACTATCACGTTGAATATCTTAAATGTTATGACAATTTTAAATTTGTTGCCAGTAAATGTTAGTACTCTGTGATTTATTGTTCATTAACAGCGTCGATTCTGTTGGATTACTGAGAGGGGGGGTGAATCAGTAATAACGTAATTATAATCCTTTTTCTTCAAATGTTATATCAATGTAAATTATTATCCAATAATAGGCAGTAATAAATAAACAATCACACATGCAGTGCAGCCGGTGTTTTCGTGAGCCGTCGGGAGAAAACCGTAGATTCTTTTTTTCTTATATATCTTGAAGAATTTACATTCATTGGAAGCACAAAAATCCTTTGTTTTCCAGCTACAAAAGGAAGGAGGATCCAACCCCATAATTCTCAAGCTCCAACTTGAAAGAAGCTACAAATCCCTAAATTCTATGGATCCAACCAAAAGGAGGCTATAACCCCCAATGTTCTCGAGCCCTGACGGAGGTGCTCTACAACCACTTGTCCTTGCCGTCAACTACCGCACAGAGTAGAGGAAGTAGAGATAGTGGAACCATTTGTCACTATCAGCAGCCAAAATTATACCGTTTGAAACTGTACCAATAGATCGGAACCGCCATGGCTTTATTGCCTCAGCACCGTAATCAAACATGCCATAAACAAGTGCATCAATGTACCAACTGTAATCAGCACACCGCTAAAACCGATTGCATCAACCAATACTTAACATGAAATCAGCACAATACCTGCCGCAAACAGAATTTGCATCAGCCATGCACCAACATCAATCAACTTTGTACCTTAAAACCAAGTGCATCAACCGTACGCAACATGCCATAATAGGTGCGCAATCAATATGTCAACTGCAACTATGACCATAGTATGTACCAACATCATCAGCTATACTCCTCATGTATATGTCGCAGCTCATCAGCGCTTCGCCTTCTCAGCCATGTGCTGGCAATGTACCTCAACCAAAATCCCTCATCAATTTTATCATCAAATATGATTTGCCAGCTCTGTAATAGACGGTGTATATGATCACATTTCTATAAACCTTCCTTAACTTTTAAAGACAAAATACTATCATTTTCATGGAAACGCAATTTTAAATCTCCGCGGGCCTAGTTTTTTGATTAGTCAATAACCCTAATTTGAAGTAATCATGACTTTGAACTGTAATGTATAAAGATCTGAAACTGATACACAATGTTCTTCAATATGTTTTATGCTATTCCTCAAATTAGGTTCTTGGGACCTCATCACAGGAGTTATAGCAAAGAGTAAATACCTTGCTGGGTCTGGATTATTCTGGGAGCAACCTTGTAGAATGATACTTACACAAAATATTTGGTGATGATCTAAGAAACATTTACCACTGACATACTACATATTTTAGCTATTAACACATTTTTTTCTCACTAGATTTGGATCTTTATGAATAAGTTATGAAATTTTTGACCCGAAGCACCTAATTTTATTTCTAGTTTAGGAACGTACAAACCCTATTTTCCGAGTGCCAACTCCCAAAGATATAGCGACCACAAACTGGATTTTTTAACCATATGCTTGCATATGTTTTCTCTCATACGCCAAATTTCAAGATCAGAACATTATAGAAAAAACGTTATAATGAGAAATGGTAGGATGGTAGAAATAACGTACCTTAGAAAGCACTATCAAAGGAATTTATCCTTCCTTACGTTTTGGCCTTCTTTTCTTCACTTTCCTCGATTTTCGGCAGATATCGTTTTATGAAACCTCAATACACCTATATATATTCAATAATTCTCAAGTTTGGTTGGATTCAAATAGAGCCTTGCCTCTTGTGCCACTCCTCAAGTGGCTTCCTTTAAAACTTTTCTTCCTGCGGGTGTGGCCCCTTTCCCTTATTTTAGGGTTCATTCACTTCATTTCTCCATTAAAGATGTGGCTTAAAATCGAGTTATTTTGTATTCACTTTAGTTAAATGCACTTCGCTTCATTATTGCACTAGATCTCGAAACCACTTTGATTGCTTTGATAGCTGGATGACCTTATGAGGGTCCATCACCGTAAAGGCCATAACTCTCAAACCCATTGAGGTTTTTGTGGCGTTCTACATACCACTAAAAGAGTAAGCGGTATGTACTATCCATATGAGAATATTATTATCTGAAAATGCTCATGCCAACTCAGCCGTTACCATCAAAATAGGCAGGTCCATTAGCAAACCATAGGTCTCCAGCCTTCTCATGGCCGCAACTCCTCTACTTGGTGAGGTGTGAAATTCCATACCACGAGTAACGCGAGCCAAGAACTATCCGTATAGGATATTTTCCTTGAAAATTCGCTCAGCCTAATCTCATTTAATTCCATAGTTGGCATGGTTTTCCTCCACGAAGCGTCTTTACGCAGGGGCTTTCACCGAGGGACATACTTTGGAGTTCATCCATATTTACTTCTTATCAACCATGACAAAACAATAATGATTCATATTTACATCAAACACTGTAGGTCCACTGAAACCTTTGTGCTATAGGTCTTTCTTCTAGGGTTGACATCAATGACAAGCCAACCTTAATCAACAATCTCTCCCAGGTAATTGTAACACTCGTTCTGGCTTGCTAAAATCATATCACTCATGCTCTTGCGGGAAGCCATACCTCTGTCCTCTTGCGTATTCGATCAATGCACCGGACCATGCCTCTGTCCTCTGCGTCGGTAAATCTCTCCTTTGTCATCAATGGCAAAAGCATCTTTCCATCCGGGGTTGCTCCCCTGGCCAATTTATCCTCTTATGGGTGCTTCCTCGTGTACATCACGGAACATATAGGGATAAAGCGATTTAAAAGAATTCATTTTGGAGTGAAAATAACTCCAAGTCTCTAGCGAGATATTCACAAAGGCTTCCTATCATGGAAGTCGTTTTGTAAAGATGTATGCCGCCATTTCTTTTGTGCCCGCCAACTCGATGTTCTTTTCTGCTGCGCATTCCCGTAGAAATGATACCAGTTAGGATATTAGCCCGAATCTTGGAATTACATCAGGGTTTTGAGATCTGAATTAAGCGCCTTATTATCACAATATATTGGAATAGTCTCATCATACTCAACCTGTATACATCTATCAAAGTTTGACTTTCATCAAGAACTTGTGTACAGCTTAATATTCTTTGTTGCAATATGCACCACATCTCAGGTATGAATGGGAATGTCGATGAAGTTGTTGCTTAGCCATGATACCCAAACACTCACCTAAGTAGAGCGTTATTCCAGTTAGCCATTGATCATCAAACTGCTTGCTGATCTGCATCCGTGTAGGCCATAGAGTAGTAGATCTTTTCCTACAGCACTGGATACAATAATCCAAACTCTTTTGTTCCTTTAGGATATCTAAAGATCCTCTTTCTTGCTAATACATGCCAGTTCGATTTTGAGTCTTTGGCAGATGCGATACCACGCCGTTACTGCGTATAAGTGCAGGTGTTGTCACATATAGTATGCTGCTAATCATTGACCTATATATTGCCTCTGATCTGTAGACTTTGGATCATCCATCTTTTCTCAACTTACAATTTGTTTGCATGGGGTTATACTAGTTTACAATCTTCCATTTCGAGCCTCTTTATCGCATTTCTCTGATATACTTGGTTTGAAATAAAAATTCCTTAGTTGCCTTTTAATGCCTTGAAGTCCCAGAAAGAGGATAGTTCTTCAAGTAATGGCATTTCAAATTCGCTCTTTATGTCTTTTCGATTTTGCGACTAAAAACTGTCATCATCACTGCAAAATAATATCATCAACATAAACTTCAATTAATAAAATATTACGCCAATGCCAGTAGCAGGGTTGTTATGCACTTCCATTTTACAGACCACCTCGCGGATACTTTATCCCGATCACAGGAGTACCATGCTCTAAGGAGCCTATTTTAGACCAATACAAAGGCCTTCTTCAATTTTACACATAGCCATATGTTCTCATTGGTAAGAATCCTTACGGTTATTCAATGGGCTTTATTTGCTTCAAGTTTCCCCATTCCAGGGAAAAGATGAGTTTTTCGTCCGTCGGTGTAAGCATGGCGTTTTTTGGATGACTAGAGAGCGAGCCCCGGTTGGCACGTTGGGCTAGGATATGTCTTCAGAAGGTCAGTTTATTTGATCGTGCATATCAGCACGTACCAGTATAGGCTTTGTTCGGCGTGACGTCATCTTCGTTCAGTTTGTTCACCCGTTTACGGTGTGGGTCACGTTTCTTGTTAATAACGGTCTTGGAACCAGTTCCGGATGTTCTATTTGGATTGATTCTTCATCCAAAATGTATTCAAAGATTCATCATGCCGAAGCTATTGAATGGTTTGTAGTTCAATTCAGATGGGGTGTGAGGTGTGTTTTGTTTTGAATTGGTGGTTTTCTTCTTCTAGTATCAACTCCAGCATCTTTGTTTCTGATAATCTGATCGCAGGAAGGGATGGATTCTTAAATGCTTTCCTGGTTGCTAGGTGTCTTTAAGGATGTTGCTGAAGCGCCTCTTCTATTTCTGTCCAGTTCTCTTCATCTTATAATCTTTATCTTCCTCTTCTTCTTCTTTTCATCTTACATACCATTGGTTGTTCGGTGGATTTTTCTTCTTTCTTTGGATTACGGGTATACTGTTTCATCAGTTATTCGTTGGTCTTTCCTGGCATTTAATATTGATTATGAAACGCTTGTAGTAGCTCAGCCGTAGCCCGAATTAATGGCAGGTATTCCTTTGTCCTGCGAGGTCAAGCTTTCCATTCTGCTTAAGTACTATCTTTAGTGTGGCATTTTGGCCCAAAGAACTGAAATTCTCACGTTTGTTGGTCATCCTTCCATGAAATCCTTATGGGTTTTATCAGTCATTGTTTAGAACGTTAGCTGTTTTGGATGTGTGGTACATTTGTATGCCAGCTGCGTGTAAAGAACTTAGTATCGTATCAGCTGAGATCCATTATCGATTTTAGAATGAACATAACACGTGACTCCTATTCTTTCTTTCAATAGCTCCATTATTGAGATGGCCTATGAGAATTATACGCATTCCATGATTGTTTTAGTAGTCCATAAATTTCTTTGGGGTGAATTCTCCTCCATTGTATCCAGATCTGGCATTTGATTCTTGAATCCATCTCGGTTTTCAGCCATTTCCTTGTAGATCTTGAGGAATTTTTCGAAACATGATTTGTTCTGGGAAAGAAAACTGTAGTGATTCTTATATAATCATCAACTAATATCGTTATCTCTCACCTTTTAAGAAGCTTTTGTTGTAGTTGGATTTAAGCTAGATCGGTATGCACAATTTCGAGTGATTTTTTTGTTGAATATTCCTTTAATTCAAACCTGGTCTTTGTTGCTTTCGCTTGTTAGCTTGATAGCGCATAAAGTACATTGGTTGGTTTGCATTGATATATGGGGCGTTTCCTGCGGTACTTCTCTTGCGGCGATGTTATCAAGTGCATATGACCAGTCTTATGACCCATATTAACATTTGCCTTTCCTAGATAACACTTTTCATTTCTAATTTCACGGCAACACCTTATGTTGCTTGAAGTTCTTGCAATTTAATGGCGATAGTTTCACTGAACCTTCTTTCTTATCTCCTTTGTGAATTGGTAACTTTATGACAACCAGTCCCGCATTTTGACTCCGCACTTAAGTTATGTTTCATCTTCTACTAATTGGAACAATTTTCTTCGTTAACATTTCCCAATTTGAGAGCATTGCCTTTCCGGTGATTTTGGATGATCGTCGATTTCAAGAGGGGCTGGTCCTATCTTTCCTCTCGTAATGTAAGAACTTGTCTCTATCACCTATCAGTAATGTTTTAGACATCCATTGTCAACGCAGCTTCCGCGTTTCTTACGGTTTATCGTGACGATTAGCCATTCTTCGGTACCTATGCAGTCTTTGCTCTTATCATGTGTTTTCTGGGACTGTATTTTGTGACTCTGTTGAGGTTCTTGGGAGGGGACTATCATTCGCAATTTTGTGCATGTATTGGAATTGTTGCATTTATAACATTCCGCCCGGTGCTCTCCAAAGTTCAAACTGTTGTAACTTCTTCTCGTGATTCACTAGGTCTTCTTGGAATAACCTTTGTGTATGGCTCTCAGTAGTTATTGTTCCTGGTAGTTGAAGATCTTATCAGAAGATTATCTCCAGCAGATCAACTAATATTCTTCTTGGGCACATCTGTTTTTGATTATGAAATATGAATCTTCGGTGGAGGAGTGTCCATGTAATCTTCATGTATATCTTTTTATCCTTTTTGATTGTTTCTACATAGCTTTTGGATTTGTTTCTTACTCTTATTGTTTTGGAGCGATCATTTCGTTTGATTGTATCAAAGTCGGACTTATCAAGATAGATTACATTTGCCTAATAATGTCATCAGACTTTTTAGATATGCATATTTTTCGGCAGATATCGACTTGTAGATGCTGACAATCTACCTTCGGGTTTCCAATGATCATGATGCGCTTTCCTTTACAAGCTGTTCTTTGGTCTTCTTCAATTATTTTATCTTCTTCCTATTTTGAGACCTTCAATTTTGTAATCATTTATTTTAGTTCTGCCGGAGTGTCTTTTTTCTTGTTCTTCTTGTAGTTTCTTTTTCTTCTTTTCTTTCGGCCTTCTATGGCACTCATTAATTCTTCGCAGAAGTCAACTTATGCCTCTTTGTTTCATTAACTTCGCTTAACAGTTATTGTATTCTTATTGAATCTTCTGCTATAGAGTCTTTTACTTCATGAATAGAACTCTTCTCCCTATTTCATATCAACGACTACATCTTCATCGGTGATGAGATGTCTTCTTTGGTGTTAAAGTTTTTCTTGAAAACTTTTATTTTACCTTTATATGTTTTTTATGCCTTTTGAGTAACCTTCATCCATTTCTCTTTTCTTATGAGGGACGAACTTGTTATCAAAATGGCCAATACCATCTGGTCAAAATATCGATTAAAGGTACCTCTGGCACCTCACCAGATTGGTTCCCTTGTTAGATCTTTTTCGAAGACGAAGTTGGCCACTTCTTCATCTTCCGGGGTCAACCGTTGTTGCTGCTATATTCTTCAACGGTTTAACACTTTCTTTTGCTTTGATCTTTGGATGGCACAGGTTGCTTATTTTACATCTGGAATTTCCTGTTCATTTATCATCTCGCATCTTTGTGAGGAGATTCCATGTTGTTCATCCATGCTTATTGATTTAGATCGATGTTCTTCTAGTGCTGATATCTCAAGGTTGGAATCTACGCCGGAGAGATCTGCGATACCTTTTGAACGTTACCAGTTCTTGATTTCTTCTCCCAATCTGATGATTACATTGTTCATCATTTCGTAAGAAGTAGGATTCGATATCTTCATCTTCCTTCATTTTGGTTATTGGTGACCTTTGTAAGTTTGGAAGCTTTGTTATTTGACTTTTGAATCTCCTTCATAAATATTTGAAGCTTTTCCGTATCTTTAGCATATTTACAATGTACAGCTTTGGTGAATACAGTTTCACTGAGACCATTCAAAATTACATTTATGGCTTTGGAATTATTCTCCTTTGACGATTTTTCTTTGCTACATCGCTTGTTGGTGGAACTGCACAATTGTTGTATCCATCTGAAGATTGATTTAATGAAACTTTGAAGATCCATGCACCGTATATATGCCATGCAACTCCTTATGCTCCATTGTGCATACTTTTGTCCATCAAAGCATGGTATTCCATTTTATACAAGTTGGTACTCTCCATGATCTACCTTTAGTGCCGTTGGTAGGATTTCACAGATGAACCTACCGATACCAATTGTTGGATTCTGCGGGAGGGGGTGAATCGGTAATGGCGTAATTATAATCATTTTCTTCAAATGTTATATCAATGTAGAATTATTATCAATAGCCGTGATAATAAATAAACAATCCGTACGATTACGGTGTTTCGTAGAGCCAAATTGGAGGAAAAGGAAACCACGAAATGTTTTCTTATATGTCTTGAAGAATTACATTCATTACCGTTACCAGCGCATTTTTTCCAAGGCTGCCAGGCCCGGAAGGAGGCTCAACTATCCTAGTTTCTCGGTTCACAGCACGAGAGGCTCAACTCCCCAAATCTAGAAACCTGGCGAGGAAGGCTACAACCCCAATGTTCTCAGCTATAGCTGGAAGGTGAAACACAACCACCTGTCAACCGGCACATCTACCACCACGCTTGAAGTAAGTAGGAATGATGGAATCAGCACATCTCACTTCTTCGCTGTAGAGATATACCCATTTATAAACTGTACCAATAAATGCTGACCTTCATCAACTGTACCTCAACTTTTGTAATCAACTTGGACGCTTAAAATTTATCAACCGTACACCAACCTGTACCATAACCAAATTCATGTACCAATCGTAGCGTATCCAACTTCTCTATCAACTGAATCATCAATATACCCAACATCATCAACTATACACCCTCAGCTAACCATGTAGCGCTCATCAACTAATTATCTCCAACCATGTATAACGTACCTCAACCCGGAAATCCCTCATCCAGTTCGGCCCCATCCAAATCGGATTTTGTATCTGCTAATAGACCCGGGTAGCCGCCTCAGTCTACGGCTCCATACCAAACCTTCATGCTTTTAAAAACAAAGGACTAGCATTTTTTCATGAAGCACTTTTAATTGCATATCTGGATTTTGGATTAGTCAACAACCCTAACCGGAAGTAATCATAACTTTGAACAATTAATGTATACAGATCTGAAATGGATATACAATATTCTCCAGCGTGTTTTGTGCAATTCCTCCAAATTACACTACTTGGAACCTCTCAAAAGGAATTATAGAAAGATGGCACTTCACTTGACAGATTCTGGATTGACTAGAGAGCGACCCCATAGAAGCGTGCCCTTTCAAATATTTGATGAGAGTCTCAAAATTTTACACCACACCAATAGAATGAGTACCTATAACATTTTGTCTCACTTAATTTGGATCTCTATTGTAAGAGATTTACTTGAGCATTGTTACCCGAGAAACACGATTTTGGCTGGATTTGGAGGTTTTTAAACCTATTTTCCATAGTGTAACTTCCAAAATGCAGACTGATGAATTTTTAACCACGAGATGCACTTGGATATATTTTTCTCCTTGAGATATAAATTTTAGAGGATCAGAATCACGTTATATAAAAAGATTTATAGAAAAAATGAAAATGGTAAGATGGCCTGAATAACATACCTTAGAAAGCCATCGAGAAAGAAGTTATCCTTCCTTGCATTACGGCCATCTTTTCTTCACCTTCACTCCAGGAATTTCGGCCAAATTATCATTTGTAAACCTCATGCACCTATAGATATTCAAATATTCTCAAGTGTGATTAAATGAGAGGAGAATTGCTTGCCTCATACTCTCCAATTAGCTTCCTTAAAACATCTTCTAAGTCACTTGGCTTTACTTTCCTTGTATTTTAGGAGTTGGGTCCACTTCTCATTCTCATTAAAATTATTATTAGAATGAATTTATTTTGTATTCACTTTGAATTCTCCTACACTCATCACTTCACTTTATTATTTTACATGAGAATCTCTTAAAACCCTTTGTTGATTACTTTGACTAGCCCAGAACTAGATGACATATGAGGGTCATCAACCCCATTAAGGCCATAACTCTCTCAAACCCACATTGAGAGATTGTGACGTTCCACATATCTACTAAAATGGCATGACATGTACTATCCATATAGAATGGTATTATCCCTGAAATATATCATAACTCATACCATTACCCATCAAACAAACAGGTCATTACCCAAACCCAGAGTCTCCAACTTCTCATGGCCATAACTCTCTCTAACAGTGAGGAATGTGGCATTCCATACCACAGAAATCAGAAATGGCATGATAAACGCTATCCATCTAGGATATTTTTCCCGACAAAATCACTTTCCTTCATTTATTCTCTGGAGTTAAGCATGGGTTCTCTTACTCCACAGAAGCATCTTCCCAGACTTTCTATAAAGGGGACCACTTTGGAGTTCATCCATATTTACTTTTTTATCAGCCATGACAAGACAATGATGAGTCATATTTTATCAAACACTTTGGGATTTTCCATTACCCAAACCTTTGTCTCTTGGATCTTTCTTCAAGGAGTTGAAGGCATGAATTACAACCAACCTTAATCAACATATTCTATAGGTATTGAAATTTGTTATGATGGTTATGTTACAACATTTTATATTAAATGCGTACTAATTTCTATGACAGTATTGACTGTTATGATAGTTGTATTTACAACATTTTATATTAAGTATTTGTATAATAATAAAGCAGCATTATTAGCGTTTATAACGAACAACCTTGTGAGCAATTTATTTCATAATGAACGAGTCTTTATAATTTTATAAGTAGCTAAATCTTGGATTAAGGTAGGGATATCAATGACATCTTTGATTACTCATTGAATCTATCAAATCCAGCGTGATCTTAAGTCAACGAACTTTATTGCTTCAGTTTTAATGGATAGCGATGTAGTTTAGACAACAATTAATATATAGTATTATGCAACTTTTGATAGCAATTTCTTTTTATAGTATAGACTGTCAATCATATGCAGGCGGCGATTGATTGCAGAATGCATTGGACGTAGGTATCGCCTCATTTCATAAAGCATATGGATGGTGATTTTATTATATAGATTTGTTGTTATCACATTAATATATAGATCCTATATGCATCCATAGATAGTGATTTCATTATCCTTTCAGTTGAAAGGATAACAACTTATACTTAATGATAGTGATTTATAATGTCAAGCATTTAATGAATGCAACACAATGATAGCGAATTAATGATCCGAGTGTTACTTGTTAGTTTATTTTAGATTTTCTTTTATCTATCTTTTAAAAAAGTAAGGAGCTTTTCTTTTCTTTTATTTCTCGTTAATAGCATTACACTATTAAGAGCTTCCTTGGTGTTATTCATGTGAATGTGAATAGGCTTTATGTTTGTAGGTTATAATGGAGATAATCGAAGATAAGATTTTTTGTTATATGTTAAAGATATTATGAAGATTGACAATTTTTTTATTTTTATATTCAGATTTTGGATTCAAGTTAATTTTTATCAAATTTTAAAACTTCTTATTTCTTATTATAGTTTATGTTTTTATTATAAATTATGGTTGATCATATTTCCTTAAAAGGTTTTAAATAATTATTTTATTATATCCATTTTTATTTTATTTTATTAGTATATTTCCTTAAAAGTTGTCACACCTATCACCTGGCGACGACATGAATCCTGATGAGGGGATTATTGTGTGCCCTAGTCGATAGAGGCGATTGACAATTGGGCTGGACTCTGTGCTTCCCATTGTGGGCATCATTCATTGTAGTTGTTGTTGGTGCTTGAGTTGTATCACCTTCATGTGTTGGGTTTTGTGTACCATAGAGGTTCTAGTGACTGGTCATCAAGACCATTGTGTCAGGATTGTAGATGTTGTCCCTTAGCTTGTAGGTGTTATCATGTTGTGTCGGGCGGGTAGTCGTTCTATCTGTTGTTTTACGCATGTTTCACCCAGTTTTTCTTGTGCTAGTGTGTGGAATCATTGTTGTCTATTTCCTGATCTGCGTACCTGTGTTCATCATCTAGTTGTGGGGTTCAACTGTTTGTCATCGTTGCCTTCCTACCTAAAACCCAAAAAAAAAAAATTGCACTTTATGCTTCGCTTGTTGTCGTACCGATTGGGGTCGTTACAATGCACTCTCCCCATTGTTATTCATAATAATGGTTGAAGGTCTTAGTAGAGCTCTTATGGAGGCTAAGAGAGAAGGTATATTTAGAGATATTAATCTTGGGCACAATTTCTTTCTATCGCACCTCCTTTTTGTTGATGACATCCTTCTCTTTTGTGATGGTATGAGACAATATAATGGAACTCTTAGAGAGATTATCTATCTTTATTGAATTTATTTTGGTATGCTTGTCAACATAAAAAAGTATTCAATCTCCTATTATGGTTTGGATGAGGAAGACAATATGTTTTTCTCCATTTATTTCCTTTTCAAGTGCTCTGATTTGGTGGATGGGTTAAAATAATTGGGTTTCTATCTAAAACCTAATACTTATGGGGAAATCAATTGGTAATGGATTATTTCCATAGTGGAAAAAAGGATTTTTGTTGGTACAATCACAAGATATCTCATGATGGAAGGCTTGTCCTTGTCAAGGTAGTGCTAGAGGTAGTAATAGTTTTATTGGATGTTGTTGGTGTTCATTCCCAAAGGAATTCTCAAGAATATTCATCAAGTCAACTTTAAATTTATTTAGGTAGGTGACAATGACAAAAGAGGACTAGCGTGGGTCTAGTGGGATCAGGTCACTCTCCCAAAGGATTTGGGAGGCTAAGGGATCAATAACATCCATCTTTATAACGTATTTAGCTACAAAATGTGTATGGATTCCAATGGTGAGACATGGGCTATGGTGATGTCATTCATCAAAAATATATAATTCTAGAAACAATCAAGGATTGAATTGGAAGCAATGATATATATATATATATATATATATATATATATAGATAGATAGATAGATAGATAGATAGATAGATAGATAGATAGATAGATAGATAGATATACATATAGATATATAGATATGGAAAACAATGGTAAATGCTTTCACTTGATAGGAAATGGTCTGGTATGGAAAGTGGGTAGAGGCACAAGGGTGAGGTTGGAATCTCACCCTTAGGTAGGATGCAGCGTAGACTTTAAAACATTTTAAGATCTTCTAGAAAAAGTACATAGAGAAGGGTATTTATTTTTAAGTCAAATAGACTTACATGATTTATCTACAATTTGGTGCTAAAAATGGAGAACTTATGATATGTTGGGACTATCCAAGGGTGATGTTATCAAGTGGAATATATGAATTTTCATGCTAAGGTTATGCCATGTGAGTATAAAGGATGAGCAAAAAAAATTTCTTTGCAACAAAAACCCAGTGATAGACAAATATACCCCAAAGGTAGGTTATTAGGTCCTTTTTTCTAAATGGGAGAGATTTCAGGATACTTGGTGGTGAAAACTAACCTGGAAGTTTAAGTGCCCCTTACAAATGACGATTTTTGTGTGGCTTACATTAAAGAACAAGGTCATTACTTGGGAATCCATTTAGAAGTAGGGCACTCAAGGATTGGAGCATTGTATTTTATGCAAATTCAATTTAGAATCTATTGACTATTTGTTGTTATCTTGTCCCTTTACATTGCAGGTTTGGAAAGAACTCAAGAGACTTTATGAAATTTGAGGTCTGTGGAGAGGAACCTCATTGGAAGAAATTATATAAACCTAGTGCATAGAGATCTTTGGTAAAAGCTTAAAATGTCTTCCTTTATTAGTGGCATGTGGATTCTAGTTGTCCCAAAATGCTCAGATTTTTGAAAAGAGGTGCATATCTCCCTTTCAATGTGCAGTGCAAAGTTTGGAAATCCTTGATGGTCTCAGTTAACCAATCCATCCAAATCCCCTCTAGAGTGATATCCAAAGAGGATATTGACAAAAAAAATACATGGGCTTATTTTGATGGTGCTAGCTAGAGTAATCCACCTATGTGTGGTGTGGACAATGTTCTATATCTCTTTGAACCTCGTTTTCTAAACTTTAAAGCAATATTGTGAAGAGGATTGAATAATTTAGTAGAATTGATGGCTTTGAAACTTCTCATTTCTTCAGCTATGAAGAAAGAGTTTCAAATAATTCAAATTGGGTGACTCACGAGTGGTCATTAAATAGGTCAATAGTGAATATAATTTTGAAAACCATTTTCTCAAGCCGATCTATAAGGAGATCAAACTTGCAATATCTACTTTCATTTCAATTTCTTTCAAGCATATTTTTCAAGAGCACAATAATGATGTTAATGCCTTATCTAAATTGGGTTTATCTATGGAACTAGGCACGTGATGTATTCAAGAATTTGAGCATGGCCATCTCTCTAAATATTTTTATGCTCCTATTTACCAATGACTAGAGAATTTGTTCAACATGTTTACCAGTCTTATATGGGTATGGGAATGTAAAAGGCCTTTATTTTGGACAATAGTTCATAATATTTATTGTTTGTTAGTATATGATCTAGAGGTTTCTTTACCTAGAGATATGTGGGTCTTTTTTATATCTAATGTATGGCCTTAGTGTCAAGAACATTGTGGAATTTTCAGTCATATGCATTATTGTAAATGCAAGTGCACATCTAAAAAATGTAAGTTTTTTTAATAATAAAATTTATGATTTTTTCTGAGGAAAAAAAATTTATAAGTGGATAAATTTAATTTTATAGGTGGATTTTTTTTTTTCAAACTTGGTAGGGATTTTGTTGAAAGTTAGGGTCAAGAACATTGTGGAATTTTTAGTCATATGCACTATTGGAAATGCAAGTGCACATCTAAAAAATGTAAGTTTTTTTAATAATAAAAATTACTATTTTTTTCTGAGGAAAAAATCTGATAAGTGGATAAATTTAATTTTATAGGTGGATTTTTTTTTCAAATTTCATAGGGATTTTGTTGAAAGTCATAGTTTTACTTGATTGATGAGAAATTTTTTTCCAATACAAAATCCACACAAAATTATATTAGATTGTAATTTGTTTTACATCATCAGTGTTCCTTGATCAATAAAGATTGATCCCTTTCGATCCACTTGGACACGCAAAACTGACACACAAATTGTCCACAAAGACCTTTACAAAAAATAAAATGATCAATAGTACCTAATAAAAACTATCACCGAGCTTTGGGACTAATAATATATAGGATATTAACACCACATTATTAAAAAAAAACTTCCATGTCCATGCCAAAATAAACTGATCAGGCTTCAAAATAAAAATCTAAAAAAAAACTATGGGTGGAATTAAAATATATCGATATGGATTGGAGGCCCCGTTGACTCTCTGTCCCAAGTAAAGTAAGATAATATTCCTTTTGGCATCGAAAGAGCATGCTTAGATAATTGATATACCTCCTCATTTGATTCCTTGTAGATGTGTTGAAAGCAAATACCTTGAAAAGATGCAGACATTTCCAATATTCTAAGTTTACATCCCTCAATATCAATGGCTTGTAGGTTTCCTTTATGGTTAAGCCAATCAATTGTCACCTTGTAGTCCCCCAAAATCTAAATATTTTGAATATTCAAGAGTATTTCTATGGTAAGAGTGGCCCATTCTCCTAATATCTCTTCTTTTGTATTCATACCATCTCCGCAATTGAAGTGCTATCTATAAACCAAAGACTCTATGCATTTTATAACACCCCCTATGCCACAATTCGAGCCACCTGCTATAGAGGCTCCATCAAAAAATGCCAAAGTATAACCATTAATGTGTGTGATTGGACTTTGTCTTAACCTCTATAATTTATGTGCTGGAGGATTTTTATTGAGCGATCCAACAATATTATAAACAACTACCCAGACCGAGGGTGTTTTTCCATCAAAGAACACTTTGTTACGTTCATTCCAAATGAACTAGCATGTCAGAGAAGGAAGCCTTTTTTATAATGACTTGTTCTTTGTCCAGGAGTCCATCCATTCAGTAAGTGACAAACCGGCCCATGAAATTTTGAATTTAAGAAGGTGTGAACTTTTAGCCCAAATTGATTTTGCAAAGGTGCATTGTATGAATAGGTGAGTGTTATCTTTAGAATTTTGTTTACAAATATGGAAAATAATCGGGCCCACCCATCCTTTCTTTTGTAATACATCCCAGGTTAAGATCATGTTTCCTGCAACCAACCAAAAAACCAATTTAATCTTCAGTTGTAAATTCCATTTCCATAAGTTAACCTTCCAATCATGACAAATCGGGAGATCCCGAGTAGATATAATAGCATCATAAATGTTTTTGACTGATAAGTTTCCATAAGAGTTGCCACCAATCCATAGAAGCGTATCATTGGCAGCTTCGTGGAGTGTGATTCCATCTCTTTTTAACTCTAAGGTATAGTTATCCCAATCTATAGTAATATTCCCTGTCAAATCCAAGTCCTCGTCGCTCATCCAAACCTCAGCATAGGTAATTGGATGTCGGGTAACAGAGGCTTGTACTAGGAAAATTAACTGTTTTTATTTTAAGAGAGAAATAATGTCTTCTTGGAGAAATGATATGTTGTCAATGCCAAATATCTGATCTCTTCCAATAGAGATAAGATGACCGGATCCTGGACACCAGCTGAGCCAATGGGTGATAATAGGGATAGTGCAGGTAAGACTAGTCCAAATTCTAGAAGCAGAATTGAAACGGTGTGTTGGCATTCTAAGCCAATTGATTAGCGTTGAATTTTGTAAATATTTTTCCATTATAACCTGATTCTATATACCTTCCTATGTTAATACCCTCCAGAGAGTATTAACATTCAATGTCATATTGAAGTGAAACAGATTTTGGAATCCCCAACCCCCATTCTTCTTTGGTCTAGATAAGGTCTCCCATCTACATAAATGATACTGTTGTGTATCAGATTGACCATTCCATAGAAAATGGAACATCAATTTTCTAATCTTGTTTATTACAATGCGAGGAATAGCTTCCATGGACATCCAATAGACAGGCTGGCCTTCCAGCACTATTTTAACCAGAATGTATCTTCCTCCCATAGATAGCCACTTGTTACACCATAAACCAATTTTCTTTGTTAATTTGGACACTAGCCATTCCCAATCATCTGCGCGATGTGTCCCTGTCTTTAGAAAGTATCCCAGGTATTCAAATCCATTCGATAGATCACTAAAGTTATAAGGAAGGAGTGTCTTGAAAGGGGTCAATTCTAACTCTGTGAGGCCTTCAAAATGGATAGTGGTCTTTGTTTGATTAACTGATAGACCTGCGGCTTTACAGAATAGGCAAATATGTTTGTCGATTTCCATCCATTCATATAAAATTTCCCTTGTCATAATGATAACATCATCCATGAACAAAATTTGAATAATTTTTATCAATCTAGAAACTTTTATACCTGTAAGATTTCCTTCCACAAAACTATTTTTCAGTAATAAACTAAGGCCTTCCATCACTAGTATGAAAAGCAGTGGTGATAATGGACATCCTTAATGAATTCCCCTTCTGCTTCTAAAGAAGTATATAGCCTCACCATTAAGTAATACTGCAAAGGATGATGATGTGACACATGACATGATCCAATTTGACATCTGGATCCCTAATCCAATTTTTAGAAGGATCAATCTTAAATGATCCCAGTCAATATAGTCATATGCTTTCCTTAAATCCATCTTTAAAACAAGTGATTTCAATTTCTTATTTTTTATGTCGTGGAGCCTCTCATGAGATGTGCCTATGGCATCTTGAATTCGCTTGCCTTTTAGAAAACCCAGTTGTTCATCAGAGAGTGACCTAGAAAGAAAAGGTTTAATCTGATTGGCAATGATTTTTTATATCACCTTGTAACACAAATTGCACAAGGAAATCAGGTGGAAATCATCAAAAGTAGATGGATTATTTTCCTTTGGAATCAAGGTCAATAATGTTCAATTTAGACCTCCCACGATAGATCCTAACCTTCTTGACTCATCCACCATATCGAGGAGACATCCCCAACTAGATCAAAGAAGAAAATAAAAAATTCAGTTGTCCATCCGTCCGGCCCCAGACTCTTATCCTTCTTAAAATGAAAAAGAACATTTTTCAACTCCTCCAAAGTAACGGGATTAAATAATGAGCATGACTCCTCATCATTTAACATCTAAGGAAAGAGCTCGATTAACTTTCATTTTTTGGTTGTATTTGGAATGGGCGGGGCCTTGTAGAAATTCTTGAAATATTGGACTGTTGTTTCCTTTAATGCGTCCTGATCAATTATTTTGGCATCGTTCCCATCGGTGATCTCCCATACGTGTTTTCAGACTCTATTGTGGCTAGAGAATTTGTGAAAATACTTTGTATTATTATCCCTGCAAGCCATCTGTTATCACTCTATAAATTCCTAAAGGTTGTTGTGAAGTAAGAAGAAATTTATCAGAGGTAACCTTAACCAACCACTTCGAAACTGGGAGCTAGCCCTACCAGTTTCAGAGATGGATCTCTCCGTGAGTTTTAGATTTGTTTGGATTTTCAAGATTTCAGGCTAGTTAGAAAAAATATAACCGAGTTGTTTGTATTGTTTTTAAATGAAATGGTTGAACATCACTTACGCTTCCATTGGGCTATGGGGTATGTTTTAAGAACATAGAGGTTAAAGACAGCTTTTATGAGATTCGTTTTATAGGGCGAGATAGTGCTAATGTTGGATTCTTTAGGAATAAAATGGTGTATCGCTGAAAAAGATAAGATATCAGTTAAAACAAAAAAGCATTTAAGAATTTCTTTGTTATAACATCAGAACAAAAACATTTAAATCTATAAAAGATTAAGAACATAGTACACAATGGCAAATTCTGCAACTTTAACTTCTTTTAAAGATTAGATTTAGAAAGACAATCTGATAACAAAGAAGGAAAAAACTTTTACGCAGACAGAGGAAACTTCACCAACAATTAACACGCAAGAATCCTGTGAAACTTCTCTTTGTATTACTGGAATAACCTCTTGATAAAAATTACAGTGATTAGAGCTTGTTTGGGTGTAAAGATCAACCCTCAATACTTCTGAGTTGGAAATATTTATAATAAAAGTTACAAACGACCCTGTCATTAATGATCAGGACGTGATAGAGTCTGAGTCTAACTAACTGTTGGAGCCGGAAGTCACCCCTGGATTGCTTGCAGGAGCAGAGCCTGACGCCCATCAGTTTAATGTCACGATTTGTTTTAAAGGGGTGACCGAATGGAAGGGAACCCGAGGAGATATCACTCTAACTCGGGGACTGAGTCTGGTACATATGGTGACAAAGGAGGTCTTGATCCAACTTCAGCCAGTGGGTTGATAAAAGGGCGAGCAAGTGGAAGACTTGGTGAGGAAAGTGGACAAGCAGCTTTGGGCAACAGGCTTATGACTACTTGTAGAAGAAAGACACTGAGCAAGATCCTCTTGGATTCAGGGTCTCAAGAAGCTGAGGAGGACTCGACTGGATCCTCCAATTCCAAGTCACTCAGCGATGGGAAAACCACAAGAACTGGTTAGAAATATCATAACTGTTACAGTGATCCTACCAACATCATCCTATAACAACTATGGCTCGACTGGATCCTCCAATTTCGAGCGATTCAAACACAGTGGAACAAAGATGTAAAGAAACTGGCATTCATCAGGCAAGAAATCTCAAGAGTGCATACATAACCAGAGTATCAGTGCTTCATTAAAGATTTACAACCAAGAGCTGAGCTCAACCATCGATAGATACAAAAATGGCGAAAATGCCTTCATATACTCAAAACAACAACAGCAGCGAAATCA